>JAKWJD010001759.1:40334971-40647051 GCA_027705065.1 Solanum peruvianum | reverse complement strand
AAGAGTATTTATCACAACTAAGCATGTAGACCACCTAATCCTAACTACATCATTCACATATACATAATATTATCAATACACGTAGAACATGATAGTAGAATGGGAGACTACATGAGACCTTCATACTTGTGGTCATCATAAACATATCTCAAATTTAATCTATTTCGTTTAAGGACATGATGACAACATATAGAGATTGACAAGGATGTAAACACCGCCGCCATAAATGGACCATACCACACATTGTAAACTCTAAGACTACAATAAGGAATTTAGGTCAACTTACCAGTTTTCCCAAGCTATGATTACCGTTGATCAATTCTCCATAATTCATTACCAATTGACATAGATAGAAATAGATTAAGCAATGTACTACGATATAATCACAATTAACTAATCATAATATCAAGATCACAAGACCCACATTATAGGCTAAATTTAGAGATTAAGGCGATCATGAGTTCTTTATGGAACTGGATTTGAAATCATCACAAAAACAGTTATTTTTAATAAATCGATTATTATAATGACTTTGAAATCAATTTGACAATAAACCCATGCCTAGTTTCGAAGATAGCAATTTTTGACCTTAGAATCAAATTAGACAACCTTTGAAAGAGCTCCTTAGATGAAAATTTAAATAAAGATCAAGTGTTACCATACCTTAATACAAGAGAGTACAATGAATATTTGGAGAAGAAACTACTTGGAATCCATCCCCTAGCTTGATCTTGAGCTTGGTCTTTAATGGATGTTCTAAAGAGATTCATTTTGAGAGAGAATGTTTTTATGTGAAGGATGTATTATAAATTGGGGTTTATGTTTTAAATAAATTATAATACCAACAAATAGGTAAAATAATCGTCCATGCTTCAATTGGAACGTGCGGTGAATTTTCCCATTCACCTCTTGGTTAGCCGAGTTGCAGGCCCAAACGACAGATCCCAATCTACTGGGCATCGTCTAAACTATGGCTTGTCCTGCACAACATTATTTGTGATAGAGACTCCATAATTTAGGGAAAGGAACCCATAGCTATGTATGGAGAGATGCCCCCATATAATGTTGTGTCAATCAATCCACTGGTTGTCGTTTGCATTGGCATGGTTTAACAATACCTTTGTAGATTTTTGCAAGACTTTGGTTCTTCCTCAAGGACCCTTAGGTTTTATTTGTGGGTTCATGCTCGAACGCACGACCATTAATACTACCATATATATGTTAGGGTCCTCTCCTATCATATTTGGCACCAAACAACACGTAAAACATGCAAAGGCACACCAGCTTATACACATGACTAGTTTCAAAACGTCTTTGTTATTCCTTGACTTTTGACTTCCAAATCTCTTCAAAGAAACTGTACAAGATGTGACATCATTTATTTACAGGTTAAAAACTATCAAAGCACATGTGAAGCTTGTAATACCTAAAAATGAGTTAGGTGAAGCTAGAGCCTAACATGTCTGTAATGAGGGTATGAGGTCCAATAATTTTTTATAATATGGTACAGATTCAATTTCTAGAGGTTTAGGTGCATTCGAAGTCAAACTTCAAGGGATGACCAAGACGTTCGATGACTAAGCGTTTGTGTGTCTCATGTGATGTTATGTGCCTATATATTTGTTTCATGAGATTATAATATATTTATATTAGTTATTATAGTTTTTATATGATGTGTGTTGAATTTAATGAAGTTTTGAGGTCAAACGCCTAACATAGTCTGTAACGTTCGAAAGGTTTCCTTGAAACTACCTTGTGTGTTTTAGCACGTATCGTCAACTTTTCGTGTTTGTTATTTGATGAAATTGATGTGGGAGGTCCTAAACTTGTATGCAACATATTCATGTCGGAAACTTTTGGGAAGGGTCATTGAGGAAGGAGCTTTCCTTGATCCAAGTCTGTCTAGGACCAACCACAAACAACTAAGCAAATGACTGCTCGTTTGCTAGTCGATGCACCGTCATTGGAAGGCATGGGTTAAAACATATCCTAGGGAGCTCAATGTACCAATGGATTGTCTCTGAACCCATTAACGGAAAGGATGGTCCGTTTGTGGACGAATGGCCCGTCTATGGGCACTCATGTGTGAGGGTTGTCAATTGCACAGTTCAGTGTAAACTCTAGGGGTGAATTGGTAAATCAACCAACGTCCAAATATGATAAAGGGCGATTAAGTAAGGGTATTTCATATATTTTAGGTGGGTTTATAGGTTCTGAATACCTATATTATTTCATTCATCCAAATAAAAACCCAAAATATATAGAAATTCTCTAGAACTCCATTGAAGCAAAAACACATGGAAGAGCTTGGATTCGAGCTTGATATATGGTTTTTTATTCTTGAAACTTTATTCATCAAGAAGACAATTTTCAAAGTTATTTTTCAAAGACTTCTCAAAAGATGAGTTTTGTAAATATCAATCTATCCATGAGTTCTTGCATTAATCGTTTGAAAGCATTGTATAATGATTGAATTGTTGTTAATTAGATCATATTACTTTATTAGCCTATGAACCCATGTAATTTATGAACCCTAGTTGTTCACTTATTTATGGGTTAATTGATATTTTCTTAATGCTTATGAAGTGTAGTGTATTTTCTACGGGCTATTGTATGATGTAAGAATTGTACTTAATGGATTTGTAGGTTATCTTAAATTGATGAATCTATATTGAATTACTTAGATACATTGATTATTATAGTTTTGTATTGAATTGATGTTCATGGGTAAGGGCTTATGGTATTGAATTGGATGATTTACTTATGGATTGAAGTGGTGAGAATGGATTGGTGGTACTCTACCATAGTAATATCTATTTTATATAATTAGTCTTGAATTGTATAGTGATTGTTATGGTCCACTAAAGGTGACGGTGTAATGTGCTTTCCTTGAACTTAATGTGGCCTCGTTGGTGTTACTTTATGTATTATGATGATCATGGCCTTGTCGGTAAATTACTTGATATATTGGGATTATGTGTGTAGTTTAGTATGTGAAGTATGGTCAGATTAATCTAATTCTAATTAATGGAAAGTATGTGTTCTTCTATTGTTGTTATTTGATCATGTTAGACTATGGCTATGTCATTATGTGTGTAGTGTTAGAGTTGATGCATGATTGTCCCTACTTGACTATATGAGTATATAATGGTTATATTAGTTATTTTTTAGTAGTTGATATGATAACCTAAAGATGATGTCGGTTATGTCTATGTTCTTCTAAGGCGATATTTTATATGGCAAGTATGTTGGGTCTTTTGTGGAAGACTTGTCTCCTTACATAATACATGTATGAATGTGAATATGAGACGTCTTGACTTAGGATGGTAAATCCTCTTAGTATTATATGTAAGAATGACTTGAGACCTTTAATGATATTAAGAAGGTCATTTATGTGGAACCTTGAACCTAGTCATAAGGTTATGAACATTGAAGTCGGAAGCCATAATGGTATCCTTCATGTAATGAATGATGGAATTATTGTTGGTTTGCTGGAATAGAATTATATCATCGTTAGGAAAGTCATATATTTTCGCCATTGTGAGGAAACCCTAGGGGACCTCTTTGGTAGGGTGAATGTGATTAGGTTATGAAGTTGATATGGAAGGCCTTTTTATGAACCTTTGCAAGTAGCACTTGTGAAGAACCAGACTAGAGTACAAAGAAAACCTTTCATATTCCTTAACCATGTACCTACATGGGATGTGTCTAAGTTCTACTATTGGCAAGTAGAATACCCTCTGCCGGAGTAGGTTATAACTCTGCCATGATTTGCTACCACGGTCTATTTGAGTTATTGCCTATTCTCATCATATGCGATGCCTACTAGCATTATGGAAATTCTATGATGTTTTTGTGGTGGTATGAGACGCTATCTAGACATTGCACAATAGGCTTTGAATATGTTAGTGAGAGTCCCTAGGTCTTGTCAAAGACCATTACTTGAATGTCTTTTCTGATGAATCTCTCTTAAATGAACTAATGAATTTAATGAATTCAGTTAAGAAAGCATATTAAATGAAGAAGTACTTATATAGAGTAGTAATGGGTTGTCAAATAATGTGTGAAGGGGGCATAGGAATGGTTACTTCGTATCTTACCTATATAAGTCTTTAGAATGACTCTAGTTAGGGAAGTAGGTTGATTATGTAGACATGGACTTAACTTAGGTAGTATTAAGGGTTATTTAGGTAATCTTGAAGATGTTAATCATGGATTTAATCTTCTTGACTTACATAAGTAAGTCCTTGATAACCTTTGGAAGGGAAAATGTCATATTCTATGAAAGCTATTTTGTTAAGTTAGAATAATTTTATTCTAGGTATTCTATTGGATCTCCTAAGTGTGTGTGAAAGAGATTGTATGGGAGGTCTCTTCAAAACTCAGTCAACTGAACCTTAGAATCACCTTTGGTAGGAGGATCTCATGTTTGTGTGGTTGGTGTATCATAAGTGTGTGTATCTCATTATAGGCTGTGTTAGGATCATTTAGGTGTGCCTATAGAGGGTGTATGTGTGGTATCTCTTTTTCATTCTTAAATGAGTCTTACGATAGCTTTTGTGAGAAACTTAGATGCTTGAGAGTGTTCTATGTGAAGTTGTAGGCTTCATTGTTACAGTGAAGTAACAGTGAATTAGTTCACTATAATGTTTTCCTTAAAATGTGATAAATTGTTGTGATAAATTTTCCTTATGCTTATGATATGATATTTTAATAAAAAAGATGCATATTTCCAATAAATGTTCATTTTCATGATTTTTAATGTATTATGTCATACTTGGTACATCTATTTGTACTATATCAATGTCTTTGTGTATCTCTAAAGTGATTCATAGGTAAAGGTACTTTGGGGAGCAAACCATGGATTGTAGGATCTTTCGAACAAGTTGAAATATGTCCTCATTCGACTCGAGGGCATCAATATCTTTTATTTACTTTATTGAAGTATTCTAATAGACAAAGTACATTTATATTCGTATTGTATGGGCCTTGTCCCAAATATTCTTGATTCTAAGATTTGACAAAATGGGACTTAGTATTTCCTATGGATTTTATATGAAACATGTTTTAAGATATTCGTGTCAAAAGTTTTAATTCCGCACTTATTTTCATTTTTTTATATGTGTCGAACGATACGGAAGGGCTTGTAAAAGACCTCCGAGAGGTCATGTACGCTGGTCCACGACCCAAGGAATTCCCTAACTTCTAGGGTATAGGTGCGGGTCGTGACAACCTTTTTAGGTAATTTATGAAAGTTTTATAGGAATCAAAAAGTCTCATCAAGTCACGTCTAGTAGAGTCTTGACCATCGGTGTGAGTCACGACACATCTAGGTCGTGAGGGTATAGGATGGTAGAGGTTCCCTTATTTGTTTACTGCTATGTGGTGTTGTAGAATAAAATTTATGAATACTATTTTCTTATGATTTTTCTTGTGTTATAGGAGATGAATACGAGGAGAACACCTGCTAAGAAAGTTGAGGAAAATGATGTGAACGAGGAGATTTTTTCTCAAGTTGAGCAAGTTCCTCAAGGTCATCAAGTCCATATTGGAGGTCAAGGTAATGAGGTTCCGGTGGTTCCCCCAGATACGACTAATGGGGAGATTAAAGAGGCTTTACTTACTTTAGCCCGAGCTTTGACTATCCATGTGAATATAGGTATTCCACCTAGAGTGAATGTTGTGGAGTGCACTATGATATCTCGATTGAGAGATTTTATGAGGATGAATTCTCCTATCTATCTTGGCTCTAAGGTGGGAGAGGATCCCTAAGAGTTTCTAGTTAGTGTATAAGGTGTTGAGTTCCATGGGAGTGATTTCTAGGGAGAAGTAGGAGTGAGATTTTGTACCAATTGAGGGAGGTTTCGCAAGTGTGGTACACTCAATGGAAAGATAATAGGTCGGTTGAGTCGGGTCTTGTTTAGTGTTTTAGGAAGCTTTTCTAAGAAAGTACTTTACCCGTGAGAGGAGGGAGGTAAAGGTAGATGAGTTTATCAATCACAAGCAAGGCAATATAAGTGTAGAGGAGTACTATTTGAAGTTCTCTAGGTTGTCTAGGTTTGATCAATCCCTTGTGTATAACCCTAGGGTTTAGATGAGTAGGTTTGTGACTTTTGTTACCGACCTAGTGATACAAAAATGCCAAAGGGCAATGCTACATGATGATATCACCCTAGCTAGATTTAGGGTGTATGACCAATAAATTTAGGAGTTTAAACTTTGTATGATTTCTAGAAACTTCAACAGGAGTTGATCAAGTAATCAAAGTCAATCTAGGTCCAAAAACAGGGCTCAAACTCAAAATGGACCTAGTGCACCTAAGGTCAAACTTGTCAAAGGAGGTGGTTCTCAAGGTATTAAGCCTACTTGTGATAATTATGGAAAAATTCATTATGGGGAGTGTCTATTGGGTACCACGAGTTGTTTTGGATGTGGTAAGGGTGGACACAAAGTGAGGTATTGTCCTACTACAATTGGTAAGCAAGTTGCTCCTAGTGTTCCGGGCAAGAGGATAAAAGTCAGCTGAGGGATATAAGGATAATGGTAATTTCTTATATTTCTTTAGAGTACGAGTTCCTTCTTAGTGGGGGAGTATGGTTAGTAGATGGGCTAGATGCTCATAGAAGCTTTTTATATGTGCAGGATGTTTAGATTTCTTGTTGAAATTGAATTTCATTGATTTCTTGCATTGAGTATTTTATGAAGTTATGAGTCTGTTGTTAGATGTGTTCATATGATTTTTTATTGCATATTAGCATGTTTCCATCATGAATTGCCTGAATGTTGAATTTTTAAAAATGGAGTGTAATTCACTATAATGTTTGCATGCTCGCTATAGATTTTTCAGAAATTGATTAATTAATTCTTTGGTTAAAAATTGTTGTATTATGGTTATAACTGATTTATATGAGCACAATAATGAGTATAAAGTGAGTTTTTTCTATTTAGAATGAAGGATGTGAGTTTTATGGCATGATGAGGGTCCTAATTTACTCTAGTTCCTTGTTGAGTTGTGATTCTCTTGATTATGTGAAATTGATGTTTCTCCTTGATTTTCTATTGTATAATGTGATATGTGGTGTGGTAATTATATTTTAAGTTGATTCTCTACTCTTGGAAGTGTTCGGTGAGTGACAAGTGCCAATCGAGGATTAATGTTGCTAAAGTGGGGGAGAATGTAATACCTCCAAAATGAATTAGGTGAATCTAGAGCCTAAATTGTTTGCTATGTGGTTCAAAGGTCCTAAAATGTTTTATAATATGGTATTGAGGCAGTGTCTAGTGTTTTTAGGTGCGTTGAAAGTCAAACGTCAAGGGACGACCAAGATGTTCGATTACTAAGTCACCTATGTGACTCATGTGTTTTGATGTACTTATATATTGTTAAATTTCATAAAGTTTGGAGGTCAAACATCCAAGAACGTCCATGACGTTCGAAAGGTTTACCTAGATTTAATGACCTTGTGTGTTTTGGCATGTTTCATCAAATTTTTTACGTATTCGTTCTTGATGAAATTGATGTGGGAACATATTCGGGTTGGAAACGTCCTCGCAGATATCCCTAAGGACCAATCAAGGGTCCTTGAGGAAGGACTTTCCCTTGAGTCAAGGTTGTCTTGGACCAACCCCAAACGACTTAGACAAATGACGGCTTATTGACCGGTCAACCCCCCGTCGTTGGAAGTCTTTGGTCAAAAAATATTCTTTGGATCTCAAGCTCCCAATGTATAGTCTCTGAGCCCATTGACGTACAGCCAAGAAGGCCTATTTGTGGACCAACGACCCGTCGATGAGTAGTTATCTGTAAGGGTTGTCAACTGTGCAGTTCACTGTTCACCCCTACGTCCAAATAAAAGAACGGGTAGTTACTTAGTTGTATTTTAGGTATTTTAAGTGGGTTTATAAGTACTAAAGACCCGATAAATTCATTCTTCCAAATGAAAACCCAAAAATATCTAAGAAATTCTCTACAACTCCATTGAAGCCAAAACAAAAGGTAGAGCTTGGATTGGAGATTTGAGATCAGTTTCGTGGTTTAACAACATTGAGCTATGATTTTTTATCCTTTAAACTCTATTCATCAAGGAGTCAATCTTCAAAGTGATTTTTCAAGAACTTTTCAAAAGATTAGTTTGTTAAATTTAAACCTATCCATGGGTTCTTGCATTAAAGGTTTTAAAGCATTGTATATTGATGGAATTATTATTAATAAGATGATTCTAACTCAATTTACCTATTAACCCATGTAATTGATGAACCGTAGTTTTGACTACTTTTTGGGTTAACTGTTATTGTCTTATTGCTTAGGACTTCTAGCGTAGTTTTCTATGACCTGTTCACTGATGTAAGAATTTTATACAATTGATGTCTAGTTTTTCTTCGAGTGATAAATCTATATTGAATTGACATAGATTTGTTGAGTATTATAGTTTTATTATTAATTGATGTTCATTGCCATGGGTAAGGGATTATGGTAATTAATTGGATGATTTAGCTATGGATTGAAAGTGGTGAGAATGGATGGGTGGTACGTTTCCCTAACTATCCTTATGTTATGTTAATTAGTCTTGAATTATGTTGAGATTTGTATGGTGCACTTATGGTGGCTGTGGTATGTGTTTTAGTTGCAAATGATGTGTCCTCGTCGGTATTATTTTATGCATTATGATGATAATGGACTTGTCGGCAAAATACGTTAGTTGATTATGTGAAGTATGATCATATTAATCTACTTGTGATTAAGGGAAAGTATTTGTTTTTCTATTATTGTTGTAAGACCCCGAAAATGACTTGGGTGAAATAGATCATAATAAGTTTTTATTGATTATATAAGGTTCTAAATAGTTCAATAATATGGTATTGAGGCAGTCTTTAAAGTATTAGGTGCATTGGAAGCCAAACGTCAAGGCCCAACCAAGACGTTCAATGACTAAGTCACCTATGTGCCGGATATGTGGTTCTATGTTATTATGTGTGATTCATTAGGTTTTAAGATTCTTAAATGAGTTATTATGATATATATCGGAATTTTGCCAAGTTTCGTGAAGTTTGGAGGTCAGACATCCAAGAACGTCCATGACGTTCGAAAGATGTTCCTAGAAATGACCTTGTGGGTCGAGGCATAATTCATCGAGTTTTATGTGTTTTTTTTGGGTGAAATTCTTCTGATAGGTGTTAAACTCATAGAATATCATGTTTAGTTTTGAAATTTCCGGTCAAACATCTCCAATTACCAACCAAGAGTCATTGAGGAAGGACACAAACTTGGAGACAAGACTGTCCCAGGCAAACCCCAAACGATGGGGGTATAAATGACTCGTGGCCCTATTGATGCACCGTTGATGGGTGAAATTGGTAGGGAATTAGTATTGGGTGATAATTGGACTCTTTAAGACTATGAACCAATCAACGGAAGGACAGGACGGTCCATTTATGGTCAATGGTTCGTCGACTCCAAAACGTTGCTGGACTGTTTTACTGTGTGCAATTAACTACCGAGTTAAGGGTGAAATTTTAATTTAAATATACTTACAAATAAGATTATTTGGGGTTTTTAAGGGGTATTTTGGGTATTTTAAATGTGTTTATAAGCCTAAAACACATTGACAACTTCATTTTTCTAAATCAAATTCCCAAAATCCCTTAAGAACTCCCAAAGAGTCCATTAAAGTCGAAAGTCAAGGAAAAGCTTTGTGTGACGATTTGAGTGGATATTATTCACTAAAGTGAATATATAGGCTCATAAAGGTACTTATATTGATCCTTGAAACTTGTTTCATCATGGAGCCCTAAATTCTACAGATATTTTCTAAGTTTTCAAAGATCAGTTGTTCAATTTCATGATTCTACCATGGGTTCCTACATCAATTGTTTTTAAACTTCTATTATGGATTATATTGATGATTTATTGATGATTTTAACCTTAATTACCTATGAACCCATGAATGTGGATGAACCCTAGTTTTATACTAAGTTGTGAGTAATTTGATATTGATCTAATGTTGATGAATTCTTATGTAGTTTTATGTGGGCTATTCATTGATGTAATAAATGTAGTAAATTTATATCTAGGTTATATTAGATTGATCAATTTTCATTGAATTAACCTATTTCATTTATTATTGTAGTTTTTATGTTGAATTATTTATTATGGCCTTGGGTAAGGGTGTTGTGTTATCTAATTGAGAAAATTGACTTTGGATTGAGGTGTTGAGGATGATGTGGGGGGTATGCTGACTTATTTCCTTTATTTTGATATCATTTATACTTATATTCTACCTTTATTAGTATGGGGAACTAATGGCAGCAGTGTTTTTTGTTTTACTTGAAATTGATGTGGCCTTGTTGACGTTATTTTATGCAATATGATGATCTTGGACTTGTTGGAAACTACTTGAAGTTATACAAATATTTTCGTAGTTGATTAGGTGAGTCATGACCATATGTATCTACTTGTAATCATATATGTATTTTTTTATTCATGTTGTCTTAGGTGATCAAGTTAGATTAAGATTTACTATGTGATTCGATATTGGTCACATTGATGATGTTATGATAGTATATACGATTACTTGAAGATGTTAGGTTTGTTCCTATGTGATTCTAGAATGACTTGCATTATGATTTAAAAGTGAAGTATGTGTTGTCTTGCATTATGAATATGTGATGTCTTTATTTATGGTGTTAGAACTCTTTGTCTTGAATGTACGAATTACATGTGACCTTAAATGAACTTAAGAGAGTCTTTTATGTGAAAACCTTTACTAAGTGGTAAGGTTAAGATTATTGAAGTCGTAAGTCGGAATGGTATACTTCAAAGTAAAGGAATAATAGACTTAAGGTTCATTTGCTGGAACAACATCATATTAATCCTTAGGAAAGTTATCATTAGCTTTTTTTGTTCCATTGTATGGTTGCCTTAGTAGACATTCTTTGGTAGGGTATATGTGATTGGGTTATGAACTTGTTATGGAACCCTCCTATGCGAACCTAATGTATGAATCACTTTATGACAAAGAAGTCTAGCACTAAGTAAGTATGGTAATGGGAAGTAGTTCTAGTTAAATATTGATACTAGATTACAAAGTATGCACTTTCATATTCCTTAACCATGTGCCTACATTGGATGTGTCTAAGTTCTACCCTTGGCAAGTAGAACAACCTCATTGGAGTAGGATATATCTGCGAATTCCATGTCTTGGTATCATGGTCTCTGTCGATTATTTCATATTTTCATCATATGGAATACCTCTTAGCATTAGAGAAGTTTATGAGATTTAGGTGGTGGTATGGGACGCTATCTAGACAATGCATAATAGACTTTGAAGTTGTTACTTGGAGTTCCTTGTCCTTTATGTGATGTATGTGTCTTATAATGAACTAATTAAATAATGACTTATGTTAGGAATTATGTAAATGAATAAGAACCTAATCTAAAGTGACTTAAGAATTCCTTAGCTAAAGTGTGAAGAAGGCATAAGAGATTATCTCTTCATGTCTATTCTTTGGAAGTCTTGAGGATGACTCTAGTTAGGGAAGATGTTTGGGTTTGTGGACATGATCTAAGACTTAGGTAGTCTTAAGGACTATTCAGGTGATCTTGAAGAGGTAAATCATGGAAGATATAATCTTTATTTACTTATGTAGGCCTTTTGATAGCCTTTGGAAGGAGAATGTAATATCATGTATGTGTTAGTGTGTTAAGTGAGAATTATTATATTCTAGGGAGACTATAGGATCTCATGAGTTTGTGTATAAGGAATTGTATAGGCGGTCGCCTCACAACTCACTCAAGATAGACATACAATCACCTTTTGTAGAATAATCTTACCTTAATTTTTATGATGTTTCGTAGGTGTGTATAACTTATTATAAGTAATCTTAAGGGTCCTTTAGGAACATCTACAGAGGGTGTATGTCTGGTCTCTCTTTGTGTGACTTAAGTGAATCTTAGGATAGATTTAAGTGTGATGATTACATTTAAAAGGGTGTCTAAATGAAAAGAATAAGTAACTTCACAGTTACAGTGAATTTAATTCACTGTCAGTGTGAATGAGGTTACTGTAAATTGACCTCTTAAATATTGGTTTTTTGTTTTAATGTTACCTTATGTGTATCTATGTTGTTAAATGGTGTTCTTATAATTATAATATGATTTCTAAAAGAAAAGATGCATATTTCAAATAAATGTCCATTTTCATGATTTCCGTAGCACTGTTCAAGAAAAGTTGAAGTATGTACTCATTTGACACTAGAGCATATATGTGTTTTATGTTTTCATTCGAAGTATTGTAATAGACTAAGTATTTCTATTTTCGTATTGAAGTATGTCTCGTGTCCCAAGTATTCTTGTGTTTTAAGATGATGACATTGAGACATAGTATTTCATATTGCTTTATATGAAAGAGTTTTAAAAGACTACGATATGTTTTATGAAATATTTTAATTCCGCACTACTTTTCACTACATTTATGCGATGAGCGATATGTAAGGGCTTGTAAAAGACCTCCGAGAGTAAAAGTACGCCGGTAGCAATCCGAGATTTCCCCCTAACTTCTAGGGTGTGGTTTCGGAATGTGACAGTTGTAAGGTGATCATGTTAGACTATAAATATGCCATTATGTATGTAGTCTTAGAGTTGATACATTATTCTTCCTACTTCACTATGTGAGTTGATAAAGGTTATATTGATGATGTTATAGTAGTGGATATGATGACACAAAGATGTTAGTTATGTCTATGTGCTTTTAAAGTGGTATGTTATATGTGAAGTATGTTGTGTCTTGTGTGGTAGACTTGTATCCCTTACTTGATATATGTATGAATGTGAATATGAGATGTCTTTACTTAGGATGCTAAAGCCTCTTAGTCTTGTAAATACGAATGACATGAGACCTTCAATGATGTTAAGAAGGTCATTAATGTGGAACCTTGAACCTAGTAGTAAGATTATGAACATTGAAGCCGAAAATCGTAATGGTATCCTTCATATTATGAATGATGGTCTTAAGAATTGTTTGCTGCAACGACATCATATCATCCTTAGTAAAGTCATAAGATCTATCTTTGTCACCATTGTAAGGCAGCCCTAGGGGACCTCTTTGGTATGGTGAATTTTATTTGATTATGAACTTGATATTGAAACCCTTTGTATGAACATTTAATGTGAATTACTCTATGAGAACAAACGATAGCACCTAGCGAGTATGGTTTAAGATGTAGCTATAGTGAAGAACGAGAATAATGTATAAAAAACCCTTCATATTCCTTAACCATGTGCCTACATGGGATGGGTGTAAATTCTACCACTGGAAAGTAGAACACCCTCCATCGGAGTAGGTTACAACTCAAAATTCCATGACTTCCTACTGTGGTCTATGTTGCTTATTGCCTATTATCATCATATCGGATACCTACAAGAATTAGAGAAGTTCTATGAATTTTACGAGGTAGTATGGGACGTTATCTAGACATTGAACAATAGGCTTTGAAGATGTTAGTGAGAGTCCCTAGGTTTCTCCAACACCATTACTTGAATGTCCTTATGAGATTAATGTCTCTTAAATGAACTAACTAATGTAATGGGTTAAGTTAACAAAGCATGTTAAATGAGTAAGTACTTATCTAGAGTAGTTAAGATTTGTCTAGAGAAGGTGTGAAGGCGCATAGAAATGGTTACTTCGTATCTTACCTAGATAAGTATTAAAATTGACTCTAGTTAGGGATGTAAGTCGATTAAGTAGGCATTATCCAACCATACTTAGTATGAAAGAATATTTAGGGAATCTTGAAGAGGTTAATCGTGGACATTATCTTCATGATTTACTTAAACAAGTCTTTTGATAACCTTTGGAAGGGTGAATACCATATTCTATGAAAGCTATTGTATTAAGTGAGAATGATACTATCCTAGGTAATCTATAGAATCTCTTAAGTGTGTGCGAAAAAAGATTGTATGGGCAATCGCTTCAAAATTTACTCAAGAGAATCTTATAATCAAATTTGGTGGAAGAATCTCATGTTTATGTGGTTGGTGTATAGTAATTGTGTTGATCTCATTACAGATGGTCTTAAGGATCATTTAGGTGTGCTTAGAGAGTGTATATGGGTGGTATATCTTTGTCTTACATAAGTGTGTCTTAGAATAGCTTTTACTGAGAAGAATACATGTTAGAGAGTGTTCTATGAGAAGTTGATAGTCTTCACTCTTTCAGTAAATTAAATGTGAATTAGTTCATTGTAATATTTCCCCAAAAATGTGATAAATTGATTATGTGATCTCGTTTATGTTTCTATGGTGTTAAATGTTGTTCTAATAGTTATCATATGATGTTTTAATAAAAAAGATGCATATTTCCAATAAATGTCCATTTTCATGATTTTTATGCATTATGATATACTTAGTACATGTGTTTGTACTTATTAAATTATTTTGTCTATCTCTAATGTGGTTCATAGGTGAAGGTGTTTCTGGGAGTTAAGCTTAGATTATAGGATCTTTCAAAAAACTTGATGTATGTTCTCATTCGACTCGAGGGAATGGATGTCTTTTATTTTCTTTATTGAAGTATTGTAATAGACTAATTATTTTTATATTCGTATTGTATGAGACGTGTCCGAAGTATTCTTGAGTATAAGATATTATTAAATAAGACTTAGTATTTCTTATGGATTTTATATGAAAGATGTTTTTAGATATTCGGTGGGGAAATATTTAATTTTGCAGTACTTTTCATATGTTTATATGCAATGAACGATACAGAAAATCATGCACAAGACCTCCGAGAAGTCAAGTACGTCGATCCTATACCTAAGGAATGAACTAATCTAGGGTATAGGTGTGGGTCATGACAAGCTTAGTATCAGAGCATAGGTTATTAAAGTGGTCTTAGGAATGAAAAACTTTCATCAAGTCACGTGTAGTAGAGTCTTGACCATCGGTGTGAGTCGCGACACACCTATGGGCGAGAGAGTATAGAACAATAGAGTTTCCATTCTTTTCTACTCCTATATCGTGCAATAAGTAAAAGTTATGAGTACACTTTTCTTTTGGTTTTCTTGTGTTATAGGAGATGAATACGAGGAGGAAACCGACCAGGAGATTTGAGGAGAATGATGTGAATGGGGAGATTCCTCCTCAAGTTGTGCAAGCTCCTAGAGGTGCTCAAGGTAATCAAGGTAATGAGGTTTCGGTGTTTCCACCGGAAATGACTAATGGGGAGATTAGCAAGGCTTTACTTACTTTAGCCCGAGCTTTTACTACCCATGTGAATATGGGTATTTTATCTAGAGTGAATGTTGTAGAGAGCAATATGACATATATATTGAGGTATTTTTTTAGAATGAATCCTCCAATATTTCTTGGATCAAAGATGGGAGAGGATCCCCAAGAGTTTCTAGATGTTGTGTACATGGTGCTAAGTGCAATGGGGGTGACTTTTATGGAGTAGGCGGAGTTAGATTAGTACAAATTGAGGGAGGTTTGTGAAGTGTAGTACACTAAATTTAAAAGTAATAGGCCATTTGAGTTGGGACCTATTGAGTGGGAAGAGTTAAAGGAAGCTTTTCTAAGAAAGTACTTTCCCCGTGAGAGGGGGGAGGTGAAGGTAGATCAGATTATCAATCTCAAGCAAGGCATTATAATTGTTGAGGAGTACTTTTTGAAGTTCTCTAGGTTTTCTAAGTTTTCTCCATCCCTTTATTCTAACCCTAGGGATGAGATGAGTAGGTTCGGGACTGATGTTAACGCCCTAATGAAAGAAAAGTTCCATATGGACATGCTACATGATGATATGATCCTGGCTAGATTCATGGTGTATGGTCAATCAATTGAGGAGTCTAAACTTGGTAGGATTGCTAGAAACTTGAAGAGTATTTGATCAAGTGATAAACGTCAATCTAGGTCCAAAAAGAGGGCTCTAACTCAAAATGGACCTAGTGCTCCTAAGGTCAAACTTGAAAAGGAGGTGGTTCTCAAGGTGGTAAGCCTACTTGTGCTACTTATGGAAAGACGCATTATGGGGAGTGTATATTGGGTACCAGGAACTGTTCTGGATGTAAGGATGTACACAAAGTGAGGGATTGTCCTACTGGTGATCGTAAGGAAGTTTCTCCTAGTGTTTCGGCCAATGATACGCCAAAGGTGAAGTATCGTTTGTATGCACTAAAGGCAAGAGGATAAAATCTGGATGAGGGTGATGAGGATGATGTAATTTCTTGTATTTTTTTAGAGTATCAGTTTCTTCTAGGGGGGGGGGGAGTATGGTTAGTAGATGCCTAGATGGCCATAGAAGCTTGTTGTATGTGCATGATGTTTAGAAGTCTTGTTGAAAATGAATTTCATTGAGTTCTTGCATTGGGTAATTTATGAAGTTATGAGTATGTGCTAAGATGTGTTCATATTATTTTATATTGAATATTAAAATGTTTCTATCATTAATTGCCAGCATTTTTGAAAATGGTGCATAATTTCCTATAATATCTGCCTGCTCACCTGTAAGAATTTGCAAAAATTGAAAAATTCATTCTTTGGTAGAAAATTGTTTTAAATTTGTTATATATGATATATATGAGCACAACAATAAATATAAAATTATTTTTTGCTTTTTGGAATGAAGGATATGAGTTTTATGGCACGATGAGGCGTAGAATTTAATCTAGTTTCTTATTGTGTTGTCCATCTCTTGATTATGTCAAATTTATGTTTCTCCTTGATTGTGTGTTGTATAATGTGTTATTTTGTATGTTCATGATATGTTAAGTTTAGTATCTACATTTCGAAGTGTTTGGAGAGTTAGAAGTGACATTCGAGGACGAATGTTGTCCAAGTGGGGTAGAATGTAATACCTCGAAATTGACTTAGGTGAAACTAGAGCCTAAGATTTTTTTACTAGTTTATAAGGTCCTAATGTTGTTTATGATAAGGTATTCAGTCATTTTCTAGAGTTTTAGGTGCATTGGAAGTCAAACGTAACCGGAAGACCAAGACGTTCGATGACTAAGTCACCTATGTGTCTCATTTGTTGTTATGTGCATATATGTGTGTTTCATGAGCTTATGAGGTCCTTATATGAGTTATTATAGTGTTTATAGTCAGTGTGTTGAGTTTCATGAAGTTTGTAGGTCAAACATCAATGACGTTCAAAAGGTTTGCCTTGAAACGACCTTGTGTGTTTTGGCATGTTTCTTAAAGTTTTACGTGTTCGTCTTGGATGAAATTTATGTGGTAGATCTTAAACTCATATGCGAACGTATTCCGATGGGAAACTTCCAGGAAAACATCTCCAAGGATCAACCAAGGGTCCTTGACGAAGGACCTTCCCTTGAACCAAGAATATCTTGGACTAACCCCAAACGACTGAGGCAAACGACGGCTCGCTGTCCGGTCGACGCCCCGTCGTTGGAAGTCATGGGTCAATGCGTATCCTAAGGAGCTCAAGATCCCAATGTATAGTCTCTGAGCCCATCAATGGACAGCTAGGATGGTTCGTTTCTGGACCAATGGTCCGTGGATGGACAGTCGTCTGTGAGGGCTGTCAACTGTTCAATTCACTGTAAAATCTAGGAGTGAATTGGTAAATTCACACCACGTAAAAATAAGTTAGAGTAAGGTTACATAGGGGTATTTTAGGTATTTTAAGTAGGTTTATTTGTCCTTAATACCTACATGAATTCATTCTTCAAATAAAAACAAAAAATATCTTATAAATTCTCCAGAACTCCATTGAAGGCAAAACTCAAGAAAGATCTTGGATTGGTGATTTGAGTGGTGATTCTTCATAAATTTCGTGGTTTAACATCATTGAGGTATGGTTTTTTATCCTTTATACCCTATTCACCAAGAAGTCAATTTTCGAAGTGATTTTTCAAACATTTCTCAAAAGATGAGTTTTCGAAATTGAAATCTATCCATGGGTTCTTGCATTAATGTTTTTAAAGCATTGAATATTGATTGAATTATTGTTAATTAGATGATTTTAACTCAATTAACCTATAAAACCATCGAATTTATGAACCCTAGTTTTGACTTCTTTATGGGTTAAGTGATATTGTCTTAAGACTTATGAATTTTAGTGTAGTTTTCTATGGGTTATTGAATGATGCAAGAATTTTGTTCAATTGATGTGTACGATGTCTTAGATTTTTAAATATATGTTTCATTGACTCTGATTCATTGAGTATTGTAGTTCTTGTGTTGAATTTATCTTCATGGTCATGGGCAAGGTCTTATGGTATTGAATTGGATGATTTAGCTATGCATTGAAGTGGTGAGAATGGATTGGTGGTAGGATTCCCTTATTCTATTTATTATATTTGAATTAGTGGCGAATTATATTGTGATTGTGATTTTCCACTTATGGTGATGGTGTTATGTTCTTTACTTGCAACTGGTGTGGCCTCATCGGCATTACTTTATGTATTATGATGATCATGGCCTTGTCGTAAAATTACATGATATATGGTGATGATATTTGTAGTTGATTATGTGAATTATGGTTATATTCATGTACTTTTTAGTAAGGGAAAGTTTTGGTATTTCTATTGTTGTTAGGTGATTATGTTAGACTATGACGATGTCATTGTGTGTGTAGTCTTATAGTTGATGCATGATTGTTCCTACTTGACTATATGAATTAATAATGGTTATATTTAAAATGTTATAGTAGTTAATAGGATGACCTAAATATGATGTTGGTTATGTCTATGTTATTCAAAAGTAATATGTTATATGTGAAGTATGTTGGGTCTTGTGTGGTAGACTTGTGTCACTTACTTGATACATGTATGAATGTGAATATGAGATATCTTGACTTAGGATGCTAAAGCCTATTATTCTTGTATGTATAAATGACATGATACCATGAATAATGTTAAGAATGTTATTTATGTGTAATCTTAAATCTAGTGGTAAGGTTATAAACATTAAAGTCGAAAGTCGTAATGGTATCATTCGTTTAATGAATGCTGGACTTAAGGTTGGTTGGCTGGAACGGCATCATATCATTCTTAGGGAATTAATTAGATCTATCTTTGTAGCCATCGTAAGGCAGCTCAATTGGACCTCTTTGGTAGGGTGAATGACATTGGGTTATGAACTTGATATGTAACCCCTTTGTATGAACCTTTAATGTATATTACTCTATAAGAACAAAGGCTAGAACAGAGAAATTATGGTTTGGGAAGTAGCTATAGTGATGAACGAGACAAGAGTATAAAGAAAACCCTTCATATTCCTTAACCATGTGCCTTCATGGGATGTGTCTAAGTTCTACCATTGTTAGGTAGAACATCCTCCGTTTGAGTAGTTAACAACTCCCGATTCCATGATTTGCTACCATGGTCTATGTGTGTTATTGACTTCTCTCATTATATGGGATACCTACTAGGATTAGATAAGTTTAATGACGTTTAAGTGGTGGTATGGGACGCTCTCTCGACATTGCGCAATAGGCTTTGAAGATGTTAGTGAGACTCCCAAGGTCATGTTCAAGATCATTACTTGAATGTCCTTATGTGATGAATGTATCTTAGATGAACTAATGAATATAATTATTTAAGTTAAGAACACATGTTAAATGAATTATAATTATCTAGAGTAGATAAGGTGTGAAGGGCAAATAGGAATGGTCACTTTCTATCATACCTAGATAAGTCTTAACAATTACTCTAGTTAGCGAAGTTGGTTGATTATGTAGACATGATCGAAACTTAGGCAGTCTTAAGGATTTTTTAGGTAATCTTAAATAGGTAAATCATGGACATTATATTCTTAATTTAATTAAGTCTATTTATAACCTTTGGAAGCGAGAATGTCATATTCTATTAAAGCTATTATGTTAAGTGAGAATGATCTTATCCTTGGTAATCTATAGGATCTCGTAAGTGTGTGTGAAAGATATTGTATGGGAGATCGCTTCACAACTCACTCAAGTGAACCTTAGAATTACCATTGGTAGGAAGATCTCATGTTTATCTTGTTGGTGTATTATAAATGTGTATATCTCATAATAGGTGGTCTTAAGGATCATTAAGGTGTTCCTAGAGAGGGTGTATGGGCGGTCTTTATTTGTATTACTTAAGTTAGTCTTAGGATAACTTTTAGTGATAAGATTAAATTCTAGAGAGTGTTCTATGTGAAGTTGATACGCTTCACTGTAATAGTGAAGGAGTTCACTGTAATGTTTTCCTAAAAAAGTGATAAATTGCTTATGCGGTCTCTTATTTGTTTCTAAGGTGTTAAATGTTGTTCTTATACTTATTAGATGATGTTTTAATAAAAAAAAGATGAATATTTCCAATAAATGTCCGTTTTCATGATTTATATGCATTATGTCATACTTAGTACATGTGTTTGTACTAATCTTATGCTTTTGTCTATCTCTAAAGTGATTCATAGGTGAAAGTGCTTTTGGAAGATAAGATTGGATTATAGGATCTTTCAGGCAAGTTGAAGTATGTCTCATTCGACTCGAGGTCATATATGTATTTTATTTCATTTAATTAAGTATTGTAATATGCTAATTATTCCTACATTTGTATTGTATGGGTTGTGTCACAAGTATTCCTGAGTCTAAGATTTGATGAAATGAGACTTAGTATTTCCTGTGCATTTTATATGAAATATGTTTTAAGATATTCATATGAATAGTTTTAATTCCATACTACTTTCATATGTTTATATGCGATAAACGATACGAAAGTTCTTGTACAAGACGTCCAAGAGGTCAAGTACGCCAGTCCTATACCTAAGGAATGAACTAATCTAGGGAATAGGTGCGGGTCGTGACAAGGCTCTAGATAATCCTAGTTCATTTAAGGGTCCTAACAAAATCCCACACTTGGAAGTATTCATCCTCGAATGACACTTAACACTTTCAATCTTTTCAAGGAATCAACGACCTGTGCAACAACTCACATCATTAAAACACTACTACAAAGAAGTCTATTAGCAGCAATTAAAATTACGTGTAGAGGTAATAGTAATTGCCGCTATAACATATATCGGACATTAGTCTTTTGCCATTGTAAGTGGTGTCGCTAAAGGCTTTAGTAGCCTTTCAAATGAATGCCGGTAAAAATAATTTTAATTATCACTAGAAGATATAGGCGTTAACAACAATTGTTTATCGGCAATTAATGGCCAAAAAATCCATTCCAAAAATAAGTGGATGTATATTTTAGAATCTATTTTAAATTGTCACTAAAACTATTTAAATTGACACTAATAGTTACAACTTCTAACGACTATGTCGTAGTGAAAATTACAGTGGCATCTAAATTCATCATTAAATTGGATAAATCCGCATTTCTAGCATCTATTTAATTGCCGCTAAATTCAACTATATTGCGACAAAAACTTTCGTGCTTTAACAATTTTTGTTTAGCAATAATTATAATAACCAATAAACTGATTTAGAAAAAGGCGTCATTCGCTCCTTTTGTGTCCATTTTTAGTCTTAATAGATAAAATAATTCCTTTTTCAAACCCTAAAGGTACTAAAACAAGTGCTGATTATACATATTTAGAAGTAATTAAATTTAAAAATACAAATAAATACTCCATTATTAATTAATCTTAATGAAATATAATATATTTTATTATATCTAGAAAAACAAGAGCAAGTATAAATACTCCATTATTAATTAATCTAAATGAAATATAATATATTTTATTATATCTAGAAAAACAAGAGCAAGTATTACCCTTTATAGATATGAAAACTAAAATATAATGTTACGTGTTTAAACTACATCGCTGATGCTTTTAGTTATTCCAATCAAATACCCGCAATAACAAAATTCTAAATGAAGATCGCTCAATTCTGCAACACTTCACAGATTCAAACTCTTCCACTTGATCATACTTTATGACCTGAAATAAAAATTAACAAATGTCCAAATATGAAATTAATATATAAGAAAACAAGGTCACAATGATGTATAACATGTGTATAATTTCGTGCTTTATAAATTAAAGGGAGATGACACCTAATAATTTGTATGGTGAATTAAGGATTATTCAACAATGTATGTTAAAAGTAATTCAATTAGTAGTCTACTTAAATTTATAATTTTAGGAAACAGTTCTTATTATTCTGAATAAAAGAGATTAGGTGCCTTTTAAGATTAGCACTATGAAGGTTACTAGCCGAACTTAGGTTAATAAAAATCTAGACTAGTGTAAGCACTATGTAATTAGATAACAAGTGGATAATGAACTTTAAGAAACCATTTATATCGTTTAAAATCATTATCGAAGTATCTAGATTAAAACTAAAGTGATTTGTAATGTTGATCTGGTACTAAATGTTAAAGAGAACTAGCCACCAAATTGATATAACTTACCTAGAGGTTCACTCCTTAAAGAATACAGCCGCAAGTGTTCAGAGTTCAAACTAGATAATTCCTCAACATAGAAAGTAATATTCTAAGGTCACACTACAAATATTTCTAATTAAATGATGCGATGAAACATATATTTGAACAACATGCTCAAAAAAGCATATCGTCTAAATTCTCAAGTACTTGTAATAAGTATTGGGACTTGGAAAAGTCAGTTTCTACTAAAATAATTCTATCATGTAATGAAAAATATTATATCATATTAAAGGAAACCTAGACCGTAATAACTAGTCTTAACTGAGTTGATTTAATATCTCCTAGTAGGGGACTAGGCTTGCTAAGCTTCCTTAAGATTTATGTCAATATAACTAACTGTTCATTCTTACTATTTACTACATAAAGTAACCTATTTGAAGTGATGAGTTGATTTCAGTATCTCCTAGTAGGGGACTAGGCTTGCTAAGCTTCCATAAGATATATTTCAATATAACTAACTTTTTATTCTTACTATTTGCTACATAAAGTAACCTATTTGAAGTGACAATACCTTAAAAGCTAGAAGACGTAGTCCTAAAAAATTAACCCACGACTGTTAGATACTAAGGTCTGTGATCTAGTTGTCATGCTATAACAACCACTCTCGATGCCTTCAACAAGAAAAAAGTTTTGTTACACAACTTCTTCACTTGAAGGAAGTCTCTACTAAGTATAAACACCATTATTTTCTATTTACATATAAGCAATACCAACGTATACCGCTTCTCAATTTTTTATTGACAATTTAAAAAATGTTTGGATGGTAGGAAAATGAAGTTCCTTTAAATTGTTGGCCGTTTTACACTTATTCCATCTACCCTCAGTACTCTAGAAAATCAGGTCATGAAATTCACAATCTTAACCTCAAAGGTCATTAACACCTTGGAAAAATTGCAACCCATCTTTTGGGGCTCAACTCCCATCAGCGTAAAATTCATTTAGTCAAATGGAATACTATTAAAACTCCTAAAAATCACGGTGGCTTGGGAATTCAATCTCTTTCTGTAAAAAATAAGTCTGTTATTACTAATATGTAAAGGAGATTTGTTCAGTCGCCTTCTATATTTTGGGCAAAAAGCCTTACTGAACTTTATATTCCTTGCAATGACTTGCCCAAAAAAATTGTTTCCACCCTTTGGAAAAACAATATTCATTGCTGGATAACTTGTAGCATAGAGCTACAAGGGAAAGTTTGTAATGACGACAAATAAACTGCAGGGACAACTCTTGGATTTCCCCTAATTGTATAATCCGTGATCAAATTGTGGGTCCCTTAACAAGGCATATATTGACGCGAACATTAATTGGAATCTTGATTCCCTTCTTTTAACTATGGCTTTTCTTTTAAACAATTAAATTATATCCTACATTATTCGTTGATATCTACACTGTAAGGACAATTATATTTGGTGCCTGACTTTCATAGGTTTACTCACAGCCATGTTCTTATATAACGCTTTCTTGGCTCTACCTGATAATAATTTTTTTTTCTCCTTTCCTAATTATTCATCAAATGGTTTTGAAGCTACCACTTTCATCAAAACTTATCAACTTCCATGGCTAACTCGTCATCAGCGTTTCCCTATGACGTAATACCTACATTGAAATGGCATATCCACACCTGCTATTTGTTTCGAGTGCGAATATGCAACTGAGACTATTTTGGTCCTTATTCTCTTATAATGTCCATAAATGTTTACAATGCATCGCCTCTCACTTTAAAACCTACTTTATTTCTTTCATTCCATCCAATATATTCTCTCTTGTTCCTACTGCTACACTTCTGGCTTTGGATACAATCTTTTTTAATAATACTTCCAATACTCCTTATCATAAAGTGACTATCGTACGAATAATTGAACATTCCAGTTTAGGCCACAAGCCAAAATCAAAACCTGATTATATGCCTATATGGCATAATTTACTTCCCCCTAATGCAAAACCTTTAAGTTTAATACTAATGACGTTTTACAATAGCGTTAAGGTTTCCTTAAATAACAACTTAAAACCTTCAATCATTGAATTCGATGTCACTCAAGTAATTGTCCATTTAAAATTGCCCACTTTATGATATGCTCACATTATATATGATTGCCATTTGATACTCCATAAACTGACTAACTGAAGCATAGTGCCCTCGTACAGGGAAGTTACTAGAGTGGAACACAAGATTGCTAAATCTGCTTCAACTAGAAATGGAACACGCTAAGGATAAAAAAAAATGTACCAGCTGCAACTCTTTATCACAGTCATAGATATAGTTTTAATGCCCTCTTACGTTGCATAAAATTTCAACCCTGAGTAGAAACATTTTGGTGCAATTCATACCCACCGGCCACTACTCCATGTACTCTTTTAATTACATAATATTATGCTTTAATCATTCGTTCAAAAAAAAAAGAGAGTATCTCAAATTGATTATGCATTCCAATTACCTATGTTGGCAAATAATAAAGAGACAGAGAAGTGAACCATGAAAATATCAAAGTCGCCAGCCAAGTAATTAGGATGTTAGAAAAATATATCTTCACAATTCTCAACAAACTAGATATTCAACCTAGTGTTTCAACAAATAAAGCAAATATAAGCAAGCAATTACAAGAGTGAATCAATCAAGTAACGATGTTAGGAAGATGACCAAATATCAACTCCCTTCCGAGCAGTAAAAAAATATTTCTCAATAAGTTAGAGTTTGTGTACATTCTTGAAAGATAAGACATAGACATGTGGATTTATAAAGGCGATCTTAATCTCGTCCGCGACAATAATTTTCCTTGAAGGATTGAGCTTGTAGTGGTCACAAACAAGGAAAACCTAACACATAAATCACAATAAGTATCTTACATCTGTGTAACATACCTTTTTATGAATAAATTGCACCATTTACTTGGTTTCCTCCAAGAATTAGTGGAATAAGGTCTTCACGTTCTGTTTCTTGAGTAGACTGATAAATGAACAACAACAATCAGGAAAAACTAAATCAGTAAGAAAATGGAAAAGGAATCAAAGATTCTCAACACCTTTACGTCTAAGGCAAACAAAAAAAAAAAAAAATTTACCTATATAATTATTATTTACATCATCTGCTGTTATATCCCTTTTAATTAAGAAAAATTTATATATTCATTTTCTGATAAACTACCCTATGGGTATTATAACATTAAAAGATGGTGTTAGGCATCAACTGAAACAATGACAAAATGAAAAATAGAGCTTTTTCACATAAACATCTATGTACAAATATACTGGACTTTAGGAATTACTACCTTTAATTAAGGCATTCTTTGTCACAATTTTTTTGTTTAGAAAAATTATTATATAAGCTTCCTTTATAAGAGAACTCTTTTCCAAAAATAACGAAATGATTACAATCCCGTTAAAAGCATAATAGAACATTTGAATCAAAATAATACAGTATATAAAAGACTTCATTTCAAAATAATAAAAAAAATTGCAAAGACTATTTTTTCCATCGTGTTTGTTTTTTCTACTGCAAAACTAATAAATAAGTCCAAAATGGTGGAAGATTTTACTTTAAAGAAATGTGGTCCTGAAATAGTTTTTGTATTATCGGAGAAGAACTTAAAAGTACTCATAACCTCCATTGATGTAATGATAAAATAATATTTAGCAGTGACAGAAATTCTCCATCCATAAACTCAAAATTATTGCAGCCTTTCATGAACCAACCAGCTCTAAAAAGATCGA
The DNA here is from genome assembly GCA_027705065.1 of Solanum peruvianum. Lineage (NCBI taxonomy): Eukaryota > Viridiplantae > Streptophyta > Magnoliopsida > Solanales > Solanaceae > Solanum > Solanum peruvianum. The sequence goes on along the minus strand of JAKWJD010001759.1, from coordinate 40,620,966 downwards.
TTTCAAGAAAGAATTTATATATATCTACTAAACAACAATAGAATGAGTTACAAAATACTGGACGTTTTACCAATGTATGTGGACCATCCAGTTTTTGGTAGTTTAAATTGAGAACCAAATTGGACAGAAATATGTTTTCCTTATCAAGAGATCAAATTTTTTTTTTATGTTCCCAAGAAGAAAAAGAACAACAATCGAAGGACATAATTAAGCCTATTTGAACATAAACAAAATCATAATACAATCGAACCTTTTTATTAACTGAAACTTCTTTGAACTTGGACCTAGAACTAACTAAAAGTCTCTACCCAAGATATATAAATTTTAGTGACCAATTTTAACATACCCTGACACCATGCTATTCAAATATAATTTTACATTATTCATTGGTATATTATCAAAAATCCATCTTGCTACCAGAAAACGGGGAAACCTTAAAACATATTTCCACTAATGCATTCCCAATAATATGGGGCTTAACCCAATCTCTTCTATAATATAGTGATGAATTTCTATCCAATGTTTCATGTTTTTCAATGTAGTGGATGCTGTGATTACAGTTGTAGTTTTATCAGACAGAACACTACTCTTCTACCTTTTCTTCTTGTAGACACCAACAACATCTAACAAATCAAAAAAATAAATATATCCTATGATATGAAATTTCTCTAAGAAATTTTATCAAACACCTATTCAAACTTCCCACACAATAGGAAAGAACATACATATTCATAACATAATTACTGACAAACATATCATACAAAACACAAATCTCAACGTATACCCATTAAACTTTAAACCTTCCCCCACCATTTTTATCTCTTTAATATATTCAATCCAAATATTTATTTTTCCCTTTTTCCACAACATAATTTTTCATAAATTTCAAGATGAGTATTTAAAGACAACATTTCTATTTATATAGTTAAATTATATCATATAGTTGAGCACCACATAATTTAAAAAATATTTAAATAGTTTAAATATAAAACCGTTAAATAAGTGGTCAATTTTGAACCAAAAGGTGGATGACAAGGGTATTTTGGACCCAATAGGTGCGTGGGAAAGGTATTTTGGAGCCAATAGGTGGATGGAGGATAATACTGTACCATTTCCAATACTTTATGGGTATTTTAGGTCCTTTCCGCATAAACTATAACGTTCCTTCATATTTTAAACCCGGTATCAATCTTTTTACATCCAAACTTTGACAAAGAGATACGTACATACAAAGAGTATAGATAAATTACCTAGATCTTTAGTCGTAGGGAATTGAGTGATGACAAAGAGAATTGTTGTTCAATATTTTTGGAGAGTGACTTTGCGGTAGAGTGAGGGAATATTTGTCTCTGGAAATTTTGGAGCTTAATTTGGAATTTAGTGATTATTTTTGCAGCCATTTGATTTTAATTGCCACCTAAAAGGAATTCTTTTATGGCCAAAGTGGAAACGTCATCAAAATGTGCATGTAGAGATTAATATTTAATGGCAATAAGCTTATGGAAACTAAATAATTGCCCGTAATTGCTTTCTTTCTAATAATGAACATATCATCATATCATTGTCAATGCACCAAATATACAAGGAACACGAACTTCATACTATCATGCATTGAATGCAACACAAGCAAGTAGAAACTTCATTCACTCAATTCTAATGCATCAAGAACATAGGTATTTTCTCATGTTCATAGGAGAAACATCCTTCTCCTAATCATGACATGATTTTTGCTTTCCATTTCACCAAAAGGCTCAATATGCAATATCCTTTAAATTACACATAGGCACGTTCATCATTATCACTCAAGAAGCAAATAAGTAACTCATACTAAATGCACATAGATCATAAGTAATGTATATCGACAAAAATCCTTAACATATAGACATAACACCATCTAAGGTCATACATATCATTATGACGTTTAGTTATGCTCAAGGAGCAATATTGTTCTTAACATAATCAAATCTCATCATAAAGTTCATATACAAGAATTTTATAAAGGTCCATTCTTTTTTAGGAGAATTTCTTAAGTCCTAACCAAAGCATTCTCATACTCCCTTTTTCATGAAATAAAAATGGTAGGGCACACCATGCACATCACAACATTACGAAATTATTTCACAAAATTCCTATTTCTAGCACAACACTAGTTTTTGTAAACATGCATTATTTAGGAAAATTGTTACAACTCATAGGCACAGATACATTGTGGGGATAAGAAACCCTCACATCAGAAGTGTTATTAAACATGTTCATTAAGCCATATCATTATGTTAAATGCATATTTATCATATTAAGATGAACAATAACATGTAAAACAGGAAATCTATCAAAATCCCTTTTTCATGCAATGTGATCATTCGTAACATGCATAACATCCTGTCATTTAAGACATGCATAATGTATAGAGATTATGCAACTTGTACTCATATGCAAGACTCCCATCATGAACAATCTACTAGGAACTCTTTGGTTTCAAGCTTGAGTAAGAATAGAAAGAAACGACAAGGATATCCAGAACCTTGATACTCAAATCCCCATCCCCCACTTAGGGTAAACCCATCAAAAAGTGACTCATATTATCCAAGAGAACTTGGACTTACGAATCCTTCTAGTCAAGTACAACATCACCCTTTTGGGATTAAGGTTATGCAGACCCTTCTTAACATCACCTCCTACCATCTCTCAAGAAGGAACAATTTTTCCCACTTGATCTTCACTCACACTTCACTAGGTGAGGCTTTCAAGAGATTAAAATTGAGTATATAAATTACTCCACTTCATATTCATCACTCAAAGTGATTCTTAACATAGGGAAGTTCAAGGGAACTCAAAATAGGAACATTAAGGGAACTAATATATTTACCCTCTAGGAACATTATCACCCACTAGGGGTAAGCCCAATCAATTGTTCATCACCTCATGTCTTTATCCACCAAGGTAAAGGCAAGTCAAGACCAAACATCCATACTCCTCATATAAGAAGGTTTGACATTATTAAGGATTTCCACTCCTGATCTCATATCAAGGAGAGTACTACTTCAACATCCATAGGTACCACTGAAGCACCTCCATCAATCGTAGTTTATCACTTAAAGGAACTCATAACAATCAAATTAGGTCACACAACCCAACCACATGTGGCATTCAATACACCATGAATACTAAGGGTATTTTCTGAATTTGCATCACACCATACAACCAAGTCATAACAATGTAAATATTTCAAGATTTAAGCCTACAAGGGTAATCACCTTAGGTAGTTCATCTATAGCCTTTATTGAATTCTACCTCAAACTTAGGACAATAGACATCCCGGAGGCTAACCAATCATATTACACATAGTGGAGGTCTAAAGATCCACTAACACTTTTCTAGAGATTTAGGGTAGTAACCACCCTCTCTAGGTAAATCCTTATGGGAAACATAGAGGAGATTGGTCCATAGAGGCCTCTTTATTTTCTTCCATCACTAGGGAAACGTAGCTTCTATGTCATTTAAACACATTATCACCATTGGTGCAACCTTCCAACAAATCATGTCTTTGTACAATCTAAGCACTTTGTTCAAATTACCGCACATAAGATCATAGGGAGAAGAACATAAGTGATTTTGACCTACTTAAATGACGTTAGTTGTCCTTTGAGTTTTATATTGGCTACATACGTCCCTCTAAGTAAATTGTAGGGCAAAATATCATGCCAAAAGATGAGAAAAACACCTTCTTCCTCTTTTTCCCATTCATAGGATAGGTTCAAAAGGAAACGAATGAACTAGTCATATGGGTTCTCCCATTAACTAGCATACTTCACAATTTCCTTACTAGGTTGAACATCCATCTTCCATTTTTCGAAACAAGACTATACCAAAGACTCCAATCCACTCAAGGTCAACTATGAAGCATGGTACGCTTAAATTTATTTCTCCAAAAGAAGTATAAGAGGCCGTATCAAGTAATGATCCAACTATGAGGTTGGGGTCGATCCCACGAGGAAAATGATTTAGAAATAATATTAACCTATTATTACTTTTATTTAGTGAATTCATTTTTGAAAAGAAGTGAAAAACATGGGGTTTTTAAGTAATAAATGTAATTAGCTATTTCTAAATAAACAAGCGACAGGTTTAAATATTCGATTTTTATAAAGTAATGAGAGTCACTGTGTCTTAAGTGTTTCCCACTTGCTCATAACATGGTAATTCTTGCTATAACAATCCTATGCTAGTATCCAAAAACTAGGAAATTTCACTCTGCACCTTGGTCAAGATATGTGTGTATGCTTTACCAAAACCTTACCTTTACCTCATATTAAGCATCATAATCTATGTATGGCTTAGTTGTTACTTCCCACAAATCGACACTAGCCTATTAGATAGTATATACTAAATCAACATTGATAATTCTTTTTTTATTATCTACCTCCTTGGTCCGACAAGTAGCAACAAGGAATGTTTTAACCCGTGCACTCCTTAAAAAGACTTGTAAATGAAAGAATTATCAATGCATACAAGACATAATTCCAGGATAATTATTTTAGCTAGTTTTTACCTCGTTAATTACCCATGGTTCCGACAACCCTAGCTATGGATTTAGTCATCCAAGTTAATAATCACAAAATTCATATTAGTTCGACAAGAACTCATGCACTAACTTTGATGAAATTTAAGAAGACTCAGAAAATTACTTGAATTAATTAATAAGCTTGGAATAAAATATTTCCTAAAAATAGAATTATTTCCCAAAATCGCAAGTTCACAACTAGAACATAAAATCTTAAAAATACTCAAGAGTCTAACCCAAAAATGAGGTTTTTACAAGTATTTATAATAATAAAGTCCTAACAAAAAAGGGAAATCTATTTAACAAATCTGCCCAAAAACCCAATTTGAGTCGTCGACCTGGATGACGGACCTTCGACGCCATGACAGACCTTCGTGGTCCTCTATCGTTCCACACTTTGCTCATTTCAAGATGGGTACTGGGGCTACATTATGTTGACGATGATGGATGTGCAGGATGGTCCGTCATAGAGATGAGGGTCCATCGAGAGCCGCAATATTTCCATACTTAGTCAAAATTCCCAAATCTTCATTCAACATCTTCTCCTTCATACGACGGTTCCACCTACGGACCGTCGATGGCTCCGTTGGTAGTCACTTTTGCGTCTTCAGCACAATTATTCTGTGTTTTCATTCTGGACAGATTTCATCCAAACAAAGAGAAAAATACATTAAAACTAATATAAAAAAATCTGTAGACACACACGAAACTTATGGAAAAGGAATTGAAAGTATCGTGAAATCATGGTACATCAACACCCTCAACATAAATTCATTGTTCGTCCACCACAAAATATTTGTACGAGAGTATCCTTATTTTATCTTTTGCAATCATATGGATATCAATACCGATTATTATCATTGTGTTTATGCATGATATAACTATTAGGCTTGCTCATGCTGATCAGACCATGACACAAACTGACCACACACCAACACCTATTCTCTCTTGATCTCTAACCAAGGTACCAATTTTTTGGTATTGCAACTAGTGTTCTCACTTCAAAGCAAGATTCTCATTTTTTACATAGTGATTCATGTTGAGTATAAGGATTATTTTTCAACACACACTCTCAGAACAACTTCACATCTAATTTATACTTATTTCCATAAGCTTGCCCTTATTTTCACTAATTTATGTTCACCAAAATAGACTCCTAGGATTATGATAGGACATTCTTAGTTTGTACATTTGGATGTATTTTGGTGACTTATTGTCCTCCTTGATAGCGGCTAAGCGTCCTACCTTTTTATCTTTTTATTTCGCCCTATTTCTTAATTTTCTTGTATTCTTTCACCTTGATATTCTCTCTGCTTTGTTCTTTTTTTTAAGTGACTTTTATTTTTTTGCTTGTATTTTCACATTTTCAAATATTTTTTATTTATTTATCTTTCAACTTTTCTTGAATCTTTTTTCTATTGATCTTTCTCTCTCTTTATTCTTTCAACGAACTTTCCTGAGCATTCCTCATAATAGCCACCCTCAACTCATGGCTTTGCCATGAGTCAAGGTACACAATACAAAAAGTTGGTTCACGGCCATGACAAGGTTGTTTTTTCTTCATTAGCCACCCTCAACTTATGCTTTTGACATAAGTTGAGGTACACATGTCCAAGGAGGGACGAGGGCCGACACATTGTTCCCAGAAAAGATTAGTTGGGGTGAAAAAAAGGTCTATTTTAAGCTCAAATCATTTCGATCAAGAAGGGATTAATTTGATTCGGTTTTTAAATATTTACGCTAAAGATTGTCTATGTTGAAAAAAGGCCTACGATCATTTCTTAATTGTCTATTATGGCTTATTTTTAGCAGGACTAACCAGGCAAGTTCTAGCTCAGTACCAATGCTGGACTATTCAAATTTTCCTCACACTCACTTGACATCTCATAACTCTACCAAATTATCAGAAACCTAGTTTGGGTTATAGATTTAGGGTCATGCAGTGGTGTATCTTTATGTCATGTTTAGAGACACACATTTATTAGGTACTGTGCCTAGTTATGCAACATTTTCTTTAAATCAGGATATCATTTTGTTTAGCTTTCATACTTCAGAGTCCATTTGTATACTATGCACTAAAGATACCAACATGTCGGTTCAACAATAAAGTAACAGTCTCTTGGGGAAAAAGTACGCAGGCACAAAAAACCCAAGAGAGGATCGTGGTTCAGCTACTGAGACTTCACCCTAGCACTAACTTCCATTTACCCCACCCCAAATAAAAAAACACTAAATTGTCCCCAACACGTAAAATGATATATGACATAGTGGTAGGTGAAGCAAACCTATGGAGCAAAGCACCGTTGATTAATAAGATTGAGGGTATGATTTCCCGGAATACGCTCCCTCTAAAGTATGGACACAATCAGTACTGTCCTCAGCAATGACAACACCATTAGTAGTGCTCATGTCAGCCTCTACAACTCTGGAACTAGACGCCCCAACAGCCACCTCGATAACCCTAAACTTGCGGGCCTCGTCAACAATCAACGAGGCTCTCCTTGCAGCCTGCAAGTCATGGTGCTCCTTATTCCAAGCCAGGGAATCATCCTCATCTCTAGTCTGGTGCCTCTTGTTACTCTCTCTTGGTGGAGGTGGTGGCACTACAGTAGTGGTGAACGGGGTATCCATCAGCGTGTCCTCAGCAGACTCTGCAGAAGGGGCCTCAGACTCAGGCACCTGAGCCTCCAGTATAGTGTTCAAGTCGGCTCTCTGACTCTCCACAAAAGTCTGGAGAGTTGTCACATCCACTGTAGGGGTTGGACGAGAAAGACCCCACAACTCAAATGCATCCAAATGCTAGTGGACCTCCATGATCTTCCACTTAGTGTGCTGGGCCATCTTCCTCTCTATACGCTCTTCTGCTTCAGCAATGGACCTCCGCATCCACGACTCGATGTGATGGAGAAGTGTGGCCATAGGAGGAGCTCGGAGCAGTGCTACCACCCGAGATACACTCTACAAGAGTAGTGTCGGTAGGCTCAGATGTAGCCGGATTAGCTCCTTTGTCCTACTCTACTGTGGCTGCCAGCTTCTCACCTAGCGGCTATACCTCTATACGGGGCCCTCTTTTGGGAGCCAACTTATTAGCCTCATCCCGGATGATACTTATATAAACCTGGACAGGTGGGGTCTTGATCACATCAATGTGCACACGGGCACTCCTGCAGACCTGCACAATGCAAAAAACATGCACGGTAATGGGTAAAGTAGTAGTGTCCTTAAAGTCCCTCTCATTCATCACCGCCTATAATAGTCATGGGATGTTCACCTCGAACCCTGCAATCATGACAGCCATCAGCACTGCACGATCGCGAGTAACACAATTATAAGCAGTAGTGGGGGAAGGTATTGTCAGACCAATAGCCATAGGAACTTTGTTGTGAAGGTGAGGTTGGAATTCTTGATGCTAACCTTGGGCTCCCGCACCCAATCGTCAGCCTCACCATCTACAGATAGGTATTGTGCAATCTATCACTTGATGGTCTCTCTCACCTCTAGAACACGCTAGAACCGGACATCTTTGATTAATTTCTACCGATTGTAAAACTCGGCGGTGAGAGGAGTCCGAGTTGTATCAATATCCGCGCCATAGAGAAATCTGCGGATGGCCTGCAAAGAAAAGTCAACCCACTTGCCGCGTACTCGAAAGTACTCCAACGGTGCATGCTTGGCGGGGGCTGCCCGCCTATCAAGCTGAGATCGGAGAGTCGCCGCATAGGAGGCATAGAACTCTCAGACACTGTTCTCGCTACAACGTCCTACATCTCGATCCGTCCACTCCAACCGATGTCGGGTGAATAAATCATGAATGTCCGGCATGGTGAAAGGCTCCGCATGAGAACCCGTCGCTCAAGTGTTAAGATCCGGGTCCTGAACCCCTTGTCATTGGGCATCTTGTCATCAGGGTAGATTTGGTACTGCCCTGCGACACACCACCGGTTGGGCTGATTAGCATCCGGAGTGGGACACCATTTTGGGGTGCTGCAGAGGAGTCAGCACTAGCAACCTCATCAGACGAGGAAGATTCAAAAGAGTTTTCTGATTCGTAAGCCTCCATAGGGCATGAAGCTTCCTCAGAATCTGATGCCTCTACGGATCTAGACGCTCCCTCGGAGTGCACAGCCGACCCAGAAGGTGTGCCGGTCAGTGTGCACTCCTCGTCACACTGGGAGGCAATGACTACGTCGGGCGCCACCCTCGTGGGTATGGTTGTAGTGGGGCAGGCAACATCGCTAGGAGTGTGGGTGACTGGTTGACGTACTCTAGGTCAAGCTCATCATCTTAGCCTATGATAATCCGATTAGACGGGGCATCTGACTTGGAACTCCCTCGTAAGTAAACACGATTGTGTTGAGGTGCCATTTGTACATGAAGAGAGAAGTAGTTAGTACTAGTGGAAGCAACAAAACATAGAAAAGGAATGACCATACAAAGGTACAGAGTGCTAGACAGACCTATCGAAGGTACGACGATCCTTGTGGGATCCGTCGAGGGACACTGAGAAAAAAATTTAAACTATTATAAACAAAGATTTTGGAAGTGTCGACAGTTGTGCAGGACGGACCATAGAAGGCATGACGGTCCGTCATGAGGGTTCGTTGCGGGACACTTAGAATTTTTTTTAAAAATATCAGAAACAAAACTTCTGACAGTATTGAAGGTTGTGCAGGATGAATCGTCGAAGGAACGAAGGTCCGTCATGAGGGACCATCATGGAACACTTAAAAAAATTAAAAAAGATGTAAGAAACAAATGTTCTGACACCGTTGACGATTGTGCAGGATGGACCATTGATGGAACGACGGTCCGTCATGAGGCTCTGTTGCGGGACACTTAGTAGAAATTATAAAGACTGTGGAAAGCAAGGTTCTGATACCATCGATGGTTTTGCAGGATGGACCGTAAAAGGGACGACGATCCATCATATGGGTCCGTCGCGGGACACTTAGGTTAACTTTATAAGCAAAGGTACTTACACCGTTGACAGTTGTGAAGGACGGACCATTGAAAGGACGAAGATCCATCATAAAGGTCTGTCGAAGGATACTTAGAGTAAACTAAGGAAGTTGGGGTCAGTGGAACCCAATGAAGGTCCGTCACGAGATCGACGGTTCATCGATGGGGGTATCATTTTGACCATCTCGCATGAAGCCTATGTTTACTTAACATTTACCCAACATCCCATCATTAATATGGCATGATGTTTTGTATTTTTAACATGCATTTTTGATAGCCTATCAAACCCTTGGTCAGAAACACAATCATGTAAACACACACTATTTTTCTAACAATACACCTCCATCCCTTTCAATTTCAGTGTTCGAAGGGACATAGGAATTTTGTGTGTAAGTTTTAGCATGAAAAATGATCCAAAATTAAGTACCCAACTGTTATATATCACGATAATCAGCAATATCAGCAAAATATAATATTGTAGCTAAGAACAACACACCGGAAAACTGTAGTAGAGGAATAAGTGTATGAACTCTAGTGCTTGAAGAGAAGCAACCACCACCACGAACACCGACAGTCAAAAAACTAAATAAAATGGGAGATTTAGGAAGCGAATGGATTTTGTAGTGTGGGAAGTGTAGGAATGTGATGATAGAATGGGAGTGAATAGGTCAGGATGTGTGGTAAAATGAGAGGAAATAGGGAGGGAAACAGTTGTGAGGGTTATATAAAGAGGTGGGTAACTGAAGAGTTGTAAAACTTTTAATACGTAGACAAACAGGTCGGGTTGGGTTTGTTGGCGAGGCATCGATGATTCCCTATCGACGAACTGTAAGTTGGTCGACGGTCCGTCGACCCCTTCGTCGATAGTGCCCTAACTTAGACAAATTTAAAGAACATACATGGGCATTACGGATCCTACCGACGGTCCGTCGATAGGTATACCAGTCAAATTTTCTGCAGTTTTCAGGTGATTTGGTCCCTGCACATTTAACACCCGTTAAGCTAATATTTTTGTGTTTTCTGAACACCTTTTGGACAAGGACCTTTCTCTACGCTCTAGCAAACACTTGTAAAAAAAATAAAGGAACATTCAGACGTGATATGAGTAATAAAAATAAAAGTAATGCAACTATTCCTTTCTTTTACACCTTCATAGCATTACCATTCTTTTACCTTAGTTCTCCACCCAAAGAAACCCTTCAATGACACTTTGGCAATGCATGAATAGTGTCCCATTCAACCATTCACACTAAGTATCACTTAAGGTCGCCAAGGTGAACATTCGTACAACCTTAATCTTTTTAACATTACAACTTCATAATGATATAACATATAACGAAACACATACTTGACATAGGAACCACAACCTAAGAAAACCTCAAGTCACACTAGTACAATGTACAAGTGGCATCCAATAATACTACCTCCACAAGGTGTTCCCATGAAGTTACCCTAGACATAGGCACAAAACACTTAATGAGTCACAATGCATACATTTAATCATACACATGACCAACATACTTCATAGACCTCATATAAGACTCTTACACTTATTCAAGTCATAGTGATAGTCCATTTAGTTTTAGGCACATCTCAAGACAACAAGCAACTCAATACTATCAGTATCATCAAAATGAAAGAAATAGACAGTGTTGTACATATGGAGACTTCACTTCATCAACATAAGAAGTATATCCAGTAACATGCATATTAAGTAAGACATTCCTCATATCAACATTAAGACTAATATTGCATATCATTAAAAAAGTATGATATCACCGTCATCATGTTATGCATAAGCTACATATATATATATATATATATATATACCTATTAATATAGAACTTTTTCCTAGAATTACCATCTAGAGCTACTTGTGCAATGCATAGGTAAATTCTCATTCCCTCACATACTTTGGTCAATTCAATTGGCTTTTGCTTTGGCCTTCAGCATCTTCAGATCATGTAACTTTAGGTGATATATTACTGCATCACGGAAACAATAGGTGACTCGCCCAATGGTGTAGGCGATCATCACACCTTTATTTTATTTTCAGCTACTTTGTTCATTTTTGCTCATTAGTGTCCCTTATTTGTTCCTCAATATAAATACCTAAAAATCAAAGATTTACATTAGTTATTTGTTAAATATATGCATTTGAGGACACTAAATCGATTAAAATAAATCACTAAATAAGTCCAAATCATAAACACATCAAGAGTATGTGGAGTGTGATAAATAAAATTGAGGTACTATTGTCTTAGGGGATAAAACGGTAGATTATGATAGCTAAAATAAAAGAAATGAATTCAACTTTGAATGGATACATTTTATATGGGCTCTCTAAAGAAAGCATTTCGTGTTATTAAACATGGCTTCGTACATTCTTATCTGACAACCTATTTTGTTTTGTACAAGTAAAAAATTAACAAGTTATGCTCACATAAGTTTTTACCTATTTAGGTGGATACCTAGTGGTTGATTTAGTGTACCCATCTTGCGATGTACCCTTGATTGGGTAGGATATTAAGGGAAACTTTGTTATCTCCGATCATATATTTGGTATTGTCTTGAAGCTGTTGAATAATTCTAATTTTTCTAGATATACCAACAATTGTCTGACAGTCTAAATATTAATGTTATCATTGAGTTCATGTTCTGATTATATGCGGTTGAATATAAGGATCATTGGGTATAGAATTACCATTCCTAAGGGTTATCTACAATCACAACCACTAATAACGAATTTTTAAAATGTGGTCAAAGGTGTTGTATATTTTGGGTCTATCCCTTGATGGGTTGTTACTTGATCATTTCATTTTTGGATAATATAAGTTTGATTCTCTCTTGATAAGTAATTAATGTATAAAGATCAGATTTTTATAAATTAAGCTTGTGGAATGTTTATGTTTTGAAAATGAAATATTAAAAAGATTTATCATGGTTTGTGCATTATGAGTGTGCGGTTCTACTTCTAGCTATACCGAGCACTGATTTAGGATTTTATCATGGATATGTGAGAAGAGAATTTTCCTAATGTTTATATCAAGGTTCTTGAGAACATCTTGTGGACATGAATTTTATGAATGGATAGTAAGTCTTGTTGAAGGTTCTATCCATTAAGTGTGGTGAAGTTTGGGAAGCTAGTTAAGCTTTATCCGAGTTTCATTAGGTTTTTCGAAGTTCTTCAGCTTGTGGGTGAGGTGACCTATTGATTGTCTTTGCGTCCAAGATTTTTCAGTGCATCTGGAGTTCATGTTTCTATATTGTAGAAATATCATAGTGATATGAACTACATATTCATCGTGATATACTCCTTCATAATTAGGTGGTCCGCAATTTGAGATAAAGGGAGTTTGACTTAAGGAAGATCATACAGGGAAGTAATCTAGTTGAGCAGTCCAGTTGGGAGACTGATTCGGATATTAACGGAAGATATTCTTTTTTGTGTTGAGTTAGGTACCGTTTCTTATGCTATCCTTACTTTTGACTGTTTGAGGACAACAATGGGCAAATTGGTATTAGATCTATAAACCCTTAGAGTTGTTTTGGGTACTAGAACTATTTTGATTATCCTCATAAATTATAAACGGTAAATATGAACTGTTTGTTTCACTAAGGTTATTTCGTGGAGAGTATTTATTAAATAATTACTTTATAGATTATAATTAATGGGTCAAGTCTTAAATTTATTTAATACACAATGTGTCACGACTGGAGTTTGAACCCCAGACGAGACCGGCATCGTTGACCTTTAAGAGGTCACAGAAAAGCCTACATACATCATTATTACTTCATCTAGATTAATTTTAACGGAAAATTTGAAACTCTTTATTTCCTAACATGCTTACTAGAAATTCTATTACATGTATAATTGTTCACCATCAACCATCTAACATTAAGATCATCAAATGAAAGAAATAGTTCATAACTGCATTAAATGTATACTTGCAAAAACGGCACCAATACAAAGTCTGAAATGAAATGTGAAATGAAACACTAGTGCAACATGATCTACTAGCTAAAGTGTACATCTAAGCAAGATGATAACAGTATACAGCCTCAAAAGCACGAGGGCCTACAAAGTACGGATGAAAGCTCCATGTCCAGATAGTTGTAACGTCAATGTGTAAGCTCTAGCGTCCACCGTGCCTGTACCTAAAATTATAGAGTTTAATGGAATTAGTACACACTATTTTAAACTCTTTATTTCCTAACATGCTTACTAGAAATTCTATTACATGTATAATTGTTCACCATCAACCATCTAACATAAGATCATCAATGAAAGAAATAGTTCATAACTGCATTAAATGTATACTTGCAAAAAACGGCACCAATACAAAGTCTGAAATGAAATGTGAAATGAAACACTAGTGCAACATGATCTACTAGCTAAAGTGTACATCTAAGAAAGATGATAACAGTATACAGCCTCAAAAGCACGAGGGCCTACAAAGTACGGATGAAAGCTCCATGTCCAGATAGTTGTAACGTCAATGTGTAAGCTCTAGCGTCCACCGGTGCCTGTACCTAAAATTATAGAGTTTAATGGAATTAGTACACACTTGTACTAAGTATGGGTATATGCATGCACACACCAAGGACTCGTATGAGAAAGGATAGCTTTTTCCTAACAACATGATTATGGAATGTCAAGTTAGTTGACTTGACAAATTGAGATTACGAAGATTAGTGAACTTGTAAAATTTTTATTAGGAATGTCAGTGAGCTTTCCTAATTTGAAATAGGAAAGTCATGCCATGAGAGTAACATGCATTATCATACTTATCATATTATACACATCACATAACATCTTACACATAGCACATATCATATTGAATATAGCACATAACATCTTAAATAACACTCATTTATATGCCATGACACCTTGGAATCATGGACTTGACATTAAGACTTTCCAAAATGAGGGCTCAACATATGGGACCTCAACTAGGGAGTCTTCATTAGAAAACACAGATCCTGCTTCATTCATTCATACGTACTTCATTTCGTTTCGTTCATAGGCTAGTATGAACACCAACTACACCTAGGATGTAATTTATGACTTTTATCGGGTTTGATGTGCAATGATAAAGAATAACCTACTATCATTACTTGAGTCTAGCTCACCTCTTGATTATCCTATCGTAACACCTTTGGGATCGTTCATTTCATAGTGTGCATTCCTTGAGGTTATCCTCATTCTTTCTTTGGGAACTTTAACTTTTATCGACATATATCATGTGAGCTCCATGAAATCCAGTGTGTACCCAACACCAAAAAGAGGTGGAATCAGTGGCCAATGTGAAACCAAAACATGCTAGCGTGTATAGGGAAATGAACACTCCTAGAACCCTATGTTGGGTGCATATGTTCGAAGACTAGGAGATATAAGGAAACCCATACCCGGAAAATGCCGGATAGTCTTATCTCATGAGTGTTACGTGAACCTCCGCCCCACCTGAAACAAGGTATCACCGCTCATAGCTAGTCTATGGGTGTTCAGTATAAATTTCTATTACATTAAGCTCATACATCATGGAAGCTCGCTTCTAGTATGAGGACATCAAAGCTCAACAGATGATTTCTCATCTCATCATTAGTATTAAGTGTGTTAATCTCAATACTTTAGTTAGAGTGTTCATAGAGACTGGTCTCTACATTAACTGTAACTCTCAAAGGTGAGTACGTTTTATTATATTTACTTAGGCTCATTTGAGATTGCTCTCATCTTTTATATTCGCCTCAGATCATGTTTTCACCACATTCATTAACATTAGCACATTTTCTCTTCATCAATACTCACCCTTATTACGTGAATGTTTATTTCATTATATGCCAATGCACTTGGCCATTTGGTGTGTTTCACACTCTTACTTACCCTTCTAGGGTTTAATCATTTCATTGTTCATTTCATCATTTCATTGTTTATTTCATCATTTATTGTTCATTTCATCTTATGCCAATGCACTTGTCCATTTAGTGTATTTTACACTCGTACTTAACCCTGCTAGGGTTTCATCGTTTAATTGCATACATCTTAGGTTCACTTATTTTTTAAACGTATGCTAGACTTATGGGTCTACACATACAAGTCATGAGGCTTCATTCATAGTTCGTTTAAGTGATTCATATCTTGCTAAGAATATGTAGTACAAGACTTATTCATATTGTATGTATGCCAAGATCTCAATTTAGATAAAAGGAGGTGGTATTATTCTTGAATATTTAATTCATGTATGACTTATGTATCAATAGGGAAATTTATGAAAGGGATCCCTGATTTCGACCCCCTTGGACAATACTTACATTTTTCCTTGGCTTTATTTTTAGTCTTAAAGACATTAGGACCCTAGATCGAGCCCCAACATAAACATTCTATATTTATTTTATTCGTGGATTCTCCTCTTATTTCGCCGAAGGGTGTGTGGAGGTTGTAGGTTCGATTCCCACGCCTCCCATTTTATTTATTTAATTTTTGCACTCTCCTTTTTCAGCTAGTATACCCATTTCATTTACCCCTAGTCCCATTTCTTTTCTGGTGATTTCAAGGCAGTAGACGGGTGAGGTCACAGGTTCGAATCGTGGTGGACTTACCCCTTTTATTCTCACATAAATTTCCAGATTTATTCCTCTATATTTATCCTAAACTAAGCTTGTAAGTTGGCTGGAATTTTAGTCATTTTTTATCTTATTGTCACCAACATTTTCACTTGAAATCGTAGGGTAATTCACAGATCTTTTGACACAATTTTTGGGTGCATTTTCATAGATTCGTTTAGCCAAAATATTGATACTCAAATCCGCCACACTTCCATTTTAATGAACAAAACGATTTACATAGAATTACAAACGTAAAATGACAACCAAAACAATATCAAAATTGAAACATTAACCCAAGACCTACTTTACAATAACATTTTGCAAGATGTACACACTTGCACAAAATTTTGAATACATGCTTGTCTTTCATACGATTTCAAGAACACAAACATCATCATATTAATAACAAAAACATAATATGTGCCTAATTCTACAATCAATCATACCCAACCTACGATTCATGGGATCTAGTTAAAGGGGCAAGCAAGAGGGAAAACAATCCTAGTTTTCGAATGAATAATACGAACCTTAAGGGGTCTCTTGGGAAAGGAAACAAGATAAAAGAAAATACATACATTATTTTGACGTTCAAAACTTGAAGTTTCTGTACAAACCCTCTCCAAAACACACGTCCAAGTAAAGTTTTCAACACAAAATTTTCGACGGAAAAACCCTCTCTTTGCCTAATGTGTTCCCTTAGCTTGTTTTCTTATACTTTTGTGTGATTTCATCAAGTGTGAAGAACTTGGTTTATTATTATGCTTTTTGTGTCTTATTTTGGCAGAGAATTTTTTTATGAAAGAGGCAGATAGATTGAGCGTGTGAAAGGAGAGATAAACATCAGAGAGACTAGGAGTTATATTAGGCTTAGGTGTCTAGTTTAGGACTTAGTCAAATAAGTTTTTCTTAATTATCAAAAATCTGATTTTTAGTTTATTTTAAATCATATAATGAATAAAATTTATTAATTAATAATATTTATTCAATACAATAAATAAAAATCACATTAATTCATTGCTTTTACGTAGGTTCAAAACCGGGAAAAGCAAGACCTCACTACAAGAACTCAATGTCGGCTCTCACTCCATAAATTTCCCCTCAACCTTATTAATTAAATAATTCATTATATATTCAGGGTAATTAAAAATTACCCTTATCCTGAAAAAAGATAATTTTACCCCTAGACCCTCCAAACCTAAGATTTGCTCTTTTAAAGTCCGGTAAAAACTCATTCGAGTAAATCTTCGTATTCGAGAGCCCTACTTTGTTGGACCCAACATTTAATAGCTCAAATAACTGACAAAGTTATTTGGCTTTGATGTTGCAAGATTTCCGAAGTATTGTTCTACGCGCATCAATCCGTGTGAACCATGGTCTAATCATAGGCATTCTTTACACATTAAGTATCACTTGACCAATAGGTAGAACTAAAATTATTAAAATTTAAAATTTTTGGTTCATAATTAATTTAGTGAAACAAATTAGGTGAGAAACCCATTGTGCGGTAAATTAGAAGAAAGGGGTGAAAATCTCTTCACATAAGCATAAGTGAATGCTCCAACTTCTTGAACCTTTATTGAACAGAACTATCATATTTCTACCTTAATATAATATTTTAAATTTACAAGAAATAGATAGAAATATTTGGGTGATTTACATTGAAGTGGGAATTTTGTTATGTTAAAAATTGTTTAAAAAATATTACTAGGTTATGGTTTATTTTATGTGATACATAGACTGTTAATGGTCATTGATAGTCATTCAGTGATATTGTGAATTCCAATGTACTTGGTTTTTGTGGTTTGGATAATTCATGTCTTTTGTGATCGGTTTGTAATCCCATGACCACAAAATCCATAATCGTGAGACTGTTTTATTAAAGTGATGACATAAATGAAGAATACTTCATGAAATATTACCATATAAGTGGAAAGAGATGATAAAGAATGAAAAAATGTGGTACATGTGCCATTATTATTTTAGTATCAGGGGTCACATTCCGACACAATGATATTTGATCGGGTATATGTTCCAACTCATTAAGGAAAACATATAACTTTATGCATATTAGTTTTTATTTTGAGTCGACCGATAATATTTACTCAAATCTTGTTGCCCTTTTCTGATACCTACTTGTGTTTTCCTTCGTTTTCCATTCGTTGATTGCATCGAGTGTAGCATTGACTTTTAGTTGCCCAAAACTCTAGCAACTCTCAAGCACATTATTTTCTAGAGTTTGATATTCATTCAAGCATTAATTTGAAGAAAGATTAACAACATTTATTATTCCTCACTTTGCAAAAGCTGTGTGATTTGTGTGCCAACATTAATTTGATGCCATTGTCGATTCATAAGAAGTTGGGTTTAGGAGCTCCAAAGTCTGCGGTAATGCATTTACTTATGGACAATAGAACTGTGAAGATGCCTATTGGAGTTGTCCTAGATTTTCTTTCAAAGTGGAGTTTTTAATTTTTTCGCTGGACTTTGTGATATTGGATTTTGAAGTTCAAATCATCTTAGGGAGACCATTTCTTGCTACTAGGCGTGCATTGGTTGAGATGGAGAGAGGGTATATTCAGTTTCATTCAACAATGAGGAGGTAAATTTAAAATTTGTAGGCCTAATAAGCATGAAAGAGATCTTAAGTCGGTATATGTGGTCAATCATACTGCTAAGCAAGAATCTAAAGTGTACATTGAAGAGAGGTTTGGTGTTGAGGCACAAGTAGTTGCGATCCTAAATTTGTATGGTGATGGTAATAATAACTATGATGAGATAGTTTATGCACCTGATAAGTTCCAGATTTGTGTAAAACTAAAACGGTTGGAATTTTACATAAAGAATCGCGACAACCCACTTGCAAAACTGTATGCCAGTAATCCTCAAAAATTTGAACTTAAGGGTCTTCCATCCAACTTGTGGTATATAATCTTGGTAAAAATAACACTTTGTCTTTAATTATTATTGGTTACTTGAGTGAAGGGAAAATAAATACATTGATACATGTGTTGAAGTTGTTTAAGAGGGTTAGGATTCACTATTGTAAACATTACTGGGACCCACCTGGTAATTTCTATCACAAAATTAAACTTATACCGGACAACAAGATAAGTATTGAGCACAAAAGGAGATTGAATCCCCAATGCAATAAGTTGTGAAAAAGGGGATCATTAAGTGATTAGATGCTTGAGTTATATCTTATTAAAGATAGTACTTGGGTTTGCCTAGTTTAATGCATGCTAAATAAAGGAGGAACAACTATGGATTCCAATGCTAAAAATGAGGTTGTCCCAATGAGATCGGTGAACAGTTGGAGAGTATGTATCAATTATCAAAAGTAGAATCCATGGACTATGAAATATTTATGAGTCCACCAATTAAACTTTTTTAGGGATTTATTTTTATAGAAATAGTTTCCTCAAATGTTTATTTAGTCTCATTATCTAATAAAAACTCTTATGTTTCAGGTATTTGATGTTTTAGTGGAATAATGGACAGTTACCCGCAAAAGGGAACAAAAAGTATGAAAAGAATGTAAAATCTAAAGCTTGAGCTTTGCCAATCACACTTTGAGAATCACCGAAGGAAAGCACTCGGCCCTTTATTCCAGAATGCAAAACCTTGAAGAGTGAATTAACATGCGATGAAAGGAGCAGTTAACGTGTCTCTGATCATATCTACAAATAAGATATATACCGCCCAATAATCCAGGACCAAAACATGTTGAAGGCAAAGCACAAAAGGCGATAATCCAGAAGAAGTGTGAATCGCCAAGTCATTTGGCTATCACGACTAACATCCACAATACTTAATATGAATGTTATAAATACTAGTTGTATATGCTATTTTGAGATGTCTGAATATAATTAGTTATTTTAACTTTTTATAACTTTAGTTTTCGTAATTTTCTATCAATCAATCGGTTTTTGTGGGAGACTTGAAGAAAGAGGGTTTCATCATACCATGTTGGAAGTGCTTCTTTTCTATTCTTCATCCTTTGCTTAAATTGGTTTAATTTTTTATATCCACGTGATTTCATGATTATTTTAGATGTAATTTTTTATTGCTTGATGTGTGGATAAAAACTCCTTTCTTTGGGTGTTACTTATCATATATGAGTTGATATTATTGTTAGGTCTTGCTTGTTGATAGGTTAGATGTATTTTAATGGTCTTCACTTAGTGTTTGTGGTTTAACTTAATGGGTTTGTAGTTACAAATACAAATTCATCTATGTGTTTTCGACTTTCCCCATGAACTTCTCCTCATACTTTTTTCTTGTTAATTTTGTTGTTTTTACTATACTTGTGACAAGACCCCCTTTTAATATTTGACACTTTCGTGACACCCCTATGATTAAAATGTTTTTATTCGTTTATATCTATAGCTACAACTAATTAGAATAAAATTCTAATTGACTACATATTTTTGAAACTGCTCGCTTGGGACATGACCCCAACCCTTGGTTGGGTTACTAAGTAATTGACGATTGTAGACACTGATACAGTAGGTTAGTGTGTTTGGTCGGGTTAAGCATTAAAGTAGCACCGCTACAGGGAAATGGTGTCACGTGAAGATGTATTTCAGTAGAGTTCTTATCTTGTTTAGTGTAGTTGACTAATTTTAATTTTAGTTTTCTTTTGTCTTATTTTTCATGGAAATGTAGGTTTAAGGTATTCATGTCAAACAATGCATGAAAAATTATACAACACTCTCTTGTAGAAATGATTAAATTGCGAGATAAGATCCTGACCATTGTAAAGTTTGAAGGCGAATAACAGCATGGAGTATGGATGAGGTCAAAGAATTTCTAGAGCAATTACCCACCCATGAAATCTCTGGCTCAGTTACTTTGACATTTCTCAATAGAAGTTTAAGTTTGGCATATATAGGATGTTGGCTGATCAAATAACACTGGGTAACCTTCTACAGAACCCATAAGAAATGGTAGTTAAATTGCTTGAAATTGGAGTTACCGGGATCAGAAAACAAATAGGAGAGATTCCCACTCAGTGATCGTGCTATCACAGTTAGATGAGCTGACACAAAAAATTGAGCACCTTAAAGTGCAGTGTTACAAAAGAGAGTGTTACGTTTGTCCGCTCAAAACAAAGAAGGCTGAGATTAGGGAGGAGGGACATTTCAATGAAATATTGGCACTTTGACTCTATGATTCCAATGATCATCGAAGGATTCTAGATTATCTAAGAAGGAATGTCTTGGTGATTAAAAAGATGATAATGTGCATGCTACATGCATTTGAATGCTAGAATCCAAATGACACAAGTATTGGTTGAGCTCCATCTGGGTTCACAAGAATG
The DNA here is from genome assembly GCA_027705065.1 of Solanum peruvianum. Classification (NCBI taxonomy): domain Eukaryota; kingdom Viridiplantae; phylum Streptophyta; class Magnoliopsida; order Solanales; family Solanaceae; genus Solanum; species Solanum peruvianum. Next base: position 40,599,520 of record JAKWJD010001759.1, on the reverse strand, counting down.
TTGCCCAGTGAAATGGGGCGAACCTTACTTGTGGATCGTAAGTCGTACCTTATATCATACCAAGACGTTAACTAAGGCATTATTTGGGAGGCAACCCAAAATCCTTAACTATTTAAACTTGCTATTGTTTTGATAAAGATGCTTTGTTCTTGTAGGAGTGAGTGTCAAAGGAATCTAAAAAATATGAAATGGCATATACGAATCAAGTTAGAATAGCGCCAATCCAAACAACAACCCAGATGAGGACCACCAGTTTGACCCTCATGTAAGCTAAAATCCTGTTAGCTTTGGTTAAGTTGATATCCACTTGGAAGATCACCAAATGTATTAGTGCATTTTAATAATTCCACCGAATGGGTGAGATCATGATAAGGAATATAAAGTTAGAGACTTGTGCCCTAAACTTAAAAAAATTTCTCTCATTCTCGATTTCTGCTAAATCACATCTTTTTAGTGTTGTCAAAACATTTTCACTTAGAAAATATTTTGGATGCCAAATTAGTGATTGGATTTAGATTAATTTGCAGCCTAGCATCACATTTTTGGCTAAATAGGTGGAAGATATGGCCAGACCTAAAGCATCAAGAAAAGCACATCAAGAGAAGGAAGCTAAGAGCACCTTAAATAAGAAGGAACACCAAAGCAAAGGCAAAGAACTTTGATGAAATCAATTGAAAAGAGGAGGACACATTCTCCACTAGAAGTAGGTTTAGACAATAATAACATTCATGACTTCTACCTCATCACCTCTGAGAGTGAGGAAACACACACAAAACCCCAAACTACTGAGTCTTAGGATTAGTGGCAAGTAAAATCACAAAGGGCAGAACTACGCTCAAACATTTTAATTAGCCCATTTGAGGTTGGGACCCTTATAGTAATCAAACTTTCTCACTCGACGAGAGAGTAGTACAAAACATCACAAAAATAAGCAAGGAAGAAACACATGAAAGCACTAGCAACTAAAACTATACCAGCAAAGACATTGTTATCGACCTACCCCCCAAATATTAAAGTATGTCCACGACAAGTACCCATTTGTTCCTATTTGACAGGACTTTGTCTCGTTGCCATATAAATCCACTTCTTTCATCGCCTATGATCTTCTTATCATACAGGAAATCACAATTAGGATAGGAAAATTTGCTATGTCTGTAAATAGTCAGGCTTTTACCCTAGGAAACTCTATTCAAGGCATGATCCAGAATGCCCTAACTATGGCGGTGCACCGCTAAGAGCCACCATTAATGAAATAAGTTTCAAATTAAAATTGTGAGTGTGTGAAAAAAAGGCCATAAGTTAGGTGAAAGTATTTAGCTGTCATTTCCAAACTGAGAGTGATGTGGACTAGCTGAAGTCTATGATATACCTATGGTCCACGAGACAGAAGTAGTTCCACATATGTCAATAATGTCTCAGACAACAACGAGAATAGAACAGATAGCTAGACCTAGGTTAGAGGCAGAGACAATTGAGGACATGGATGCCGAAGATCAAGATTAGATAGAAACTTACAAAATTATGATGGTTTCAATGCAGGTTTCCATGGTAAACAGAGATTTTGACATCTCCTATGCAGCTAACTCCATCTAGAGTAACAAAGAATTCTAACATTGGTGGAACCAATATCTAGACAGATGGAGAGACTACTTAAGCATGATCACCTCTTTACCCCCTCTGATGATCCTTGTTCTTGATGATAATTATTTCTAATACTTGCATTTGAGGACAAACAGATTTCCTCTGTTGTGGGGTAAGACCAACCTTTTGTGTTATTATTTGTATGATTAATGTTTGCGTTTTAGTGAATATATTATTTGCTTTAATTTTTTTTAAAACTGCTTCACGATTGTTTGATTTTATGTCTCCTTTATGTTTATTGCAAATTATTTTGACCCTTCTGGAAAACCTCTTGTGTTGAAAGTGATTGTTCTCGTACAAAGTTAAGTCTTAGTTTCAATCAATACCGATGACGTGAATATTTCTCTCCATAAAAAAATAATGTATAACTACAATAAGACAAATGGAAGTTACATATGCAATATGTGAACTCTTTAACATACCATTGTGATTACCCATGTATCTACTTGAATTTTGTTATGATGATCATTTCACACTAATGAAACTTTATAGTCTTGTTTGGATTTAGTATCGATGCACTATCTGTTGAGTTTAATTTGAACCATTATGGAATAAACCTAGAATTTTCCAACTTTGTCCGATTGCTTTAGAAATGTGTCCTCTTGAAATTATCTTAGCCAATTTCAAAGAGTGTGAACCAAATTTTATATAAACCTTTTTTGTGATCTACCAGTGATCATGTGAAACTCTTTTCAATACCCCTTGAGACTTATCCTTCTTTGTAAGAAAACATGATTAAACCTACACCTTTACTCTATCCACTACCTATAATCCTCATGACATGTAATTTATTAAAAATCCAACTTACACAAAATGCTTAAGGTGGGGATGTGGTGAAAAGGAAAAGGAGAAGTCAAAAAGTGCAAAAAAAGTCTCCTCAACTTAAGTTATGCAAAGAATATGGAAACCCTCCACATAAAAAAAGAGAAGAAAAAGAAGAAAAAAAAGGAAAAAGTATGAAAAAGAAGGATAATGGAATAAAGGTGCAAAAGAAATTTCGGTTTACAAGCGATTCATGGAGTGAAATAATAGGATGACTCATAAGCATTAAAAGAAAATTGGTAGAAGAATATAGTGGAAATAAAGTGCTTGTGAGCTCCAAAGATCATAAGGATTTTTGGCCGCCAAGCCTAAATGACCATACCTTTTAATTCAACCCCATTACAAGACTTAGGAAAACCTTTTTTTTATCATGAGTAAGTCGAACCAAAGTTGATCAAAAAATAAGGGAAAACCAATGGATAAACACATTCCATGTGTTACTCTTGAGCGTTGAATCAGATTCCTTATCTTAAATTAATTAACCAGTGTGTGTGAATATGGAATCACTCTTTGTTTGAGGGTATTATGGTATTGTTGTTGAAATTGAACACGCATTAGTATCAAGTATAGTGAGCATGAGAATCTTTGGTAATGGTGTGTCACAACTTGAATCTTTGAGTACACAATTGTTTTTTTCATTAGTAGTTTGACTCTTATGTGTATGTTCATGATTGAATCTTGTGTAGAATTATTTTGGACATCCTAGTTGAAGTGCTAAACTTTACTTGAGGACAAATCAAAGTTTATGTTGGGTGTGTTGATGAGTCACCAATTATACTCATTTAAGGCTTTATTTTCATAGAAATAGTGTCCTCAAATGTTTGTTTAGTCCCACAGTCTTATGAAAACTCTTAAGTTTCAGGTATCTGAAGTTTTAGTGGAGGCATGGACACTTATAAATAAAAGGGAATAAACGGCTGAATGGAACTTAAAACCCGAGCTTGAGCTTCGCCAATAGTACATAGAAAATGGCAAAAGGCAAGAACTCTGCCCTTTGTTCCAGTACGTGAAGCTTTGAAAAAAGTGGATCAAAAGTAGATGAAATGAGCAGTAAGTGTGTCACTGATATTTTCCACAAAGCAGAGATGTATCGCCCAATGATCCAAGATGCAAACATGCTAAAGAAATGAAAAAAAGTAGATGAACCATAATAAGGTTGAGTTGGCGAGTCATTAGGCAATCGTGAATAACCTTGTCAAATGGTCATCCACAACATTTAATATGATAGCTATAACTACTAGTTTAAGGTGATATTTTAACAAAGTACAAACATAATTATTATTTATTTTCACTTTTTAGAACTTTAGTTCTTGTATTTTCTCTAACATTTGGAGAGGTTTTTGTTGAAGGATTGAAGAAGGAAGGGTTTCATCTTCCCCAAGGTTGAAGTGTTTCTTCTCTATTCTTCTTCCTTTTCTCATATTAAGTTTTAATTTCTTATAAAAATCTAATGTCATTATAATTTTAGGCGTAGTTTGTTATTGCCTTATGTGTGGCTAGAAACCCCATTCTTGGGGTTTGATCTAGTAAACATGAGTTGAAATTCTTGTTGGATCTTTCTTGATGATAGGTTAGCTGTATTAAAATGGTGATTTCATATAGTGGTTGTGGTTTAACTTATTGGGTTTGTAGTTGCAAATACAAACTCAACCATGTGTTTTTTCCTTGCCTTTGAGGGAGGTCACGAACCCAAGACCATTAAACTAGTGGCCTAAAGAGTGAGTCGATATGAGGTTCACAAAGCGAGGGTGATCCTAGTCCTATATTCTAACACTCATCTCTTGAAAGAGAGAGAGGGGGGGCGAGGGGTAAGGTGTACACTGGACTTTATGCGGAAAATGGTTGTCCGAGAGAAATGCATTTGAAATGAGGTGATTAACCCGAGAGGGAACTTATTTCCATCTAATTTTTTATCCTAGTCACAATTATCATAAAAAATTGCACCCAACTACCTATCTCAACTTGTATTGCGGTCATACCCCAAGACCTTCTCCCCATACTTTATTTTCTTGTTACTTTTTTTATTTTCACTATACTTGTGACAAACCCCATTTCAATACTTTACCCTTTAGTATCACCCTCTTATTTACAGTATTTTTATTCGTTATTATCTTCTGCTATGACTTATTAGCATCAAATTCTAATTGACTACATCTTGTTGAAACCGCTCATTTGGGACACAACGTCAACCCTTTGTTGGGTTACTAAATTATCGACGATCATAGACACTCATACTGTAGGTTAGTGTCGTTGGTCACGATAAGCATCAAAAGGCACCATTTTTATCCCTATCGTGACCAATGAAAATAACCTATGGTGTGAGTGTCTACGATTGGTGATAGTTTAGTAAACTAACAAAGGGTTAGGGTCGTGTCTGAAGGAGCAATTTAGACAAGATATTCTCAATTAAAATTTAATTATAATTATAAATACAAAAAATATTAATGAATAAACACATTTAAATTAGAAGGGTGATACCAAAATGTCAAATATCAAAAGGGGTTTTGTCACAAGTATAGTAAAAAAAAAAACAAAGAAGAAAATCAATTATGCGGAGAAGTTCATGGGGTTTGACCGAAATGCTAGTTGAGATAGGTAGTTGGCTACATACTTTCGAAAGGAAATTTATAAGATAATGGTTTCTAGGCTAAGCTTTAGATGGAAATAAGTTCCCTCTCAAGAAACTCAACCCGTTTCAAATGTGTTCCTCTTGGATATCCCATTTGCCGCTTGAAAGGATAACCTATGCCTTACCCTCCCACTCTCTCGAGAAGAGTGTTAGGATATCGGACTAGGTCTTACCTTCTCAGGTTGAACCTTATGTCGACCCACTCCTTAGGCTATTAGTCTAGTGCTCTTGGTTTTGCAACCTTTCTCTTAGTCTAAACGAAAACACATGGGCGAATTTGTCTTAACAACTACAAACCCATTAAGTTAAACCACACCCACTAGGTCAAATCACCACAAAAATACATCTAACTTATCAAAAATCAAGATCCAACAAGAATATCAACTCATATTTGCTAAATCACACCCCAATAATTGGGGTTTTACCCACATATCAAGCAATAAAAAAATACCTAAAATGTTAATGAAATTATATGGGTATAAGAAATTAAACCTGAATATTATCAAATGAAGAAGAATAGTAACACCCACTTCAAAATTAGGGAAGATGAAACCCTCGCCTTTTCAAAATTCCCACAAAACCCTCTCAAAATTTGTGAGAACATACAAGAATTAAAGTTCTAAAAAGTGAAAATTAAAATACTTCTTGGACTTTGTAAAAATAACACCTACAAATAATATTTGTATTATTTAGATTGAGTGTTGTGTCAGACTATTCGGTGAGGTTAGTCGCAATCGCCCAAATACTCGGTGATTCACCCTTCATCCGGTTCATCCCATGTTGTTCTTTTCATTCAGCATGTTTGTGTCCTGGATCATTGAGTGGTATATCTATTCTTCGCAAAATTGATCGGTGACACGCTGACTGCTTCTTTCAGTGTCTTTTGATCCACTTCCTTTGGGGCTTCACATACTTGAACAAAGGGTGATTTACTTCCCTTCGGTGATTCGCCATGTATGATTGGCGAAGCTCAGGCTTCAGCTTTTATGTTCTTTTAAGCCTATTTGTTTCGTTTTGTGCTTAAGTGCATGTGATTACATTAACACTAAACACCTGAAACTTAAGAGTCCTCATTAGATATTGAGACTAAATAAACATTTGAGGACTATTTATATCCAATAAAAGCCCTAAATAAGTCCAATAAGTGGACTCATCAAAGACTATTTCCCGATGTGGTTCACGGAGGAGAGGTTATATCATCTCGAAGGTAAGGTTCTCCACTATTTTATAGATGGGGTTTTGGGCTACAATAACTTCTCCGTAGATTTTAAAGACCAATAGAAGACGACTTTAACTTGTCCTTATGGGAATTCAAAGTTCAAGACAGTTAAATTTCGCTAATGCAATGCTATATCAATCTTTTAGTGTTGAATGAAGTTGATAATTTTATGCTATGGTGGAGGATGTGATTAAAGTATTTATGGATGATTTCTCGATAGTTTGTACTCGTTTGATGAGTGTTTGACTCATTTGGCTTAGGTACTAAAATGGTGCAAAGAGTGCAATCTTGTGCTCAACTAGGAAACCCTCAATTTTATCGTAAAAGAGGGTATAGTTTTGGGTTAGGGTATTCAATCTGGTTGAACTAAAGCTAAAGGTAATAGAAAATCTCCCACAACCTATCTTAGTAAAAGTTGTTAAAAGTCTTCTTGGGTATGTAGGTTTTTATTTGAGGTTCGTATTAGTTTAACTTAAAATTGCACATCCATTCTTATAGCTACTTGAAAACAACTGTAATTTTTATTTTTATGATGCTTGCCTAAGAGAATATAGAGAGTTGAAAGAAAAGTTAACTTCGGCATTTATCATTATTTCACTGAATCGTGGACTACCATTTGAAGTGATGTTGTCTGAAAGTTGTGTAGCGCTTGGTGTCGTATTAGGACAAAGCCAAGAGAAAATTATTTGTCGTATTTACTATGTGAGAAAATCATTAACAATTGTTCAAAATGACTATTTTGTGACAAAATAAGAACTGCTTGTAGTGGTTATTCCATAATAGATGTCTAGACCCAATTTTCTTGGTGAAGGTTAAAGTACATACTGATCATTCTACATGAAGGTGTCTTACGGCTAAGAAAGATGTAAATTCGAGATTGATTAGATGGGTAGTTATGTTGCAAGAGTTCGATTGTCAGGTAAAGGATAGAAATAGAATTGAAAATCAAGTCGTTGATCATTTGTCGAGATGAGAGGAGGAAGTTGTGATCAACATAGAAGATTGAATTCAGATAAAGTATACATTCCCTGATGAGTAGGTATTGGTTGCTTCGTATGAGCTTATCCCTTTGTTCTCAGATTTTTCTAACTATTTGTCAAGTGATTTAGTGTTGCGGATTTATCAATCAACAAAAGGAAATTGTTCTTGTCTAATGTTAAGAAACTCTATTGGGAAGAATCTTACTTGTTTCATTTTTGTTCTAATTGGATTATTCATCGTTATGTTCCTGAGGTTCAGATGATGAGCGTACTAGAGGCAAATCATTTATTGACTCTTGGTTGGTACCATAGTGGTATCCAAACTTCCCATAAGATTTTATAGTGTTGATATTACTGCCTGCGATCCAGCAAGATGCTCATGATTTTGCCAAGTCTTATGATTGTTCCGATGAACCAAATACTTGTGATTGAGATTTTTGATCTTTAGGGTCTTTACTTCATGGTTCTAGGAGTAAAGACCCCTCATATCCACTTCTTCTAGAATGTATTAACACAAATAGTAGGTCAAGGCCTCTCAAATACTCGAAGCTCAAATGCATCTAACTTCTTGTACACTGCCTAAATATTTGTTTCCATTATACATTCCATACGTGTCACAACCGCGTTCCAGACCCTAGTCAAAACCGGCGTCGTCGACCTTGCTGAGGTCCCAGACAAGCCTACATACGCTATCAAACTTTCATTTGCTCTTAAATATACATAGACTTTATAGTAAGAATTGCATTATATCACATCAGTTCACAACAACCATCTAATAATAATATATTCAAATGAAGAAAATAGTTGATAACTGCATTAATATAAAGTTTCCCAAATTGCACCAATACGACGTCTGAAAATAAGTAAGAAAGAAACACTAGTGGAACACCCTCCACTAGCTCATGCCTACGTCTAAGATGGAATATAAGAGATAATCATACTATAAAGCATGAGGGCCTACCAGGTCTTGATGAATGCTCCACATCTGATAGCTTCAGCGTAGTCTCGTAAGCTTTAGAGTCCACCTGCACCTACATCTAAATGTAAAGGGTTTTATGGGATTAGTACACACTAAAAACGGGTGTATGCAAGGACATGAAAGATTACTAAGATCTCTCTCCTAACGATATGAGTTATGGAAAGCCATGTAAGTTGGACTTACCAAATCGGATTAGGAAAGTCATGCCATGAGAGTAACATGCATCATTATTCTTTTCATATTGCACACAAACACATAACACACATTATTTAGCACATAAATATGTCATATATCATTCGTTCGTATGCCATGAGACTTTGGAATCACGGACTTAACATTAGGACTTCCAAAAGGAGGGCTCAACATATGGGACCTCGATTAGGAAACCTCCTTTAGAAAACACAGAGTCTGCATAATTAATTCATATAAACTTCATTTTAATAATTCATTTATATACCTAGGATTTTGTTTAGGCTTCGGTTTCACTATGCAGTGACCAAGAGTGACCTAGTGTCATTACTTGAGTTTAGCATACATCTTGATTATCCTATCAAAACACCATTTGTATCATTCATTTTATAGTGTGCATTACTTGCAGTTGGCCTTATTATTTCTTAAGGAACTTTAATTTTAACCGACATTGATCATGTAAGCTCAATGAAATTAGTGTCTACCCCACACCGAAAAGAGGTGCAATCACCACCAAAAGTGAAACAAAAACGTGTTTCTAACATGAAGGCATCATTGCTCATTAGATGATTTCTTATGTCATCTTTAGTATTAACTATACATTAATCTCAACACATTCATTACAGTGATTCTTAGAGACTGGTCTCTTTATCATCTTTACGCTATCATAGGTGAGTACGGTATGTGGTAACACTTATTCGGCTAATTTGAGATTGATCTCGTCTTTTATATTATCCTTTTATCATTTTGTAACAACATCCAATAACTTTGTCATATTAGCTCTTCGGATTTACTTACCCCATTAAGTTAATGTTCATCTCTTCATATGTTAATGCACTTCTCCTTTTAGTGTATTTCACACTCTTACTTAAGCCTCATGAGATTACATCATTTTATCATGTACATCTTAGGTTCACCTATTTTTAAACGTACACTGGACTTATAAACATATACGTGCAAGCCGTGAGGCTTCATTTATAATTCATCTAAGTGACTTATACTTACAAAAGATTATATGGTACAAGACTTATGCATCTCGTAAATATGCCAAGGTGTCAACTTCGATGCCCATAGGCAACATTCATAAAATATTTAATCACATAAGGCTTATGTATCAATACGGAATTGGTCAAGGAAAAATGATTTTAAATCTCCAATTCTTCAAGTTTCATAGCCAAACCAAATTTCGAGCAATCTGGAAATTTCATTACGTTTTCCAGTCCAATTTCTCTACTTTTTCTACATTAGATTGTAGGAAAATTCGAAGAGCATTTCATACATTTTAAGGTGCATTTTTGTGGTTACATTTAGTCAATAGTTTTCACTCAATTCAACCACATCACAACTCATATGAACATCAAAAAAATTAACAAGCATTTGCACATAAAATACAAGGATTCAACATGCCTTTTTCACACTTCAATTTGTGACACGAGTTACGGCCTACACGATGCACACATACTTTATCACTTAACTTCAGAAACATATAATTTTCAATCACATAAATCCGAACAAACATACATGAACATAATCATCACAAAAACACATTACATCCCTAATTTCTACCAGAAAAACATACCCAACCTACTTCAATCGATGGAAAAATAGTAACAAGGAGATGCAACAGGGAAACATTCCTAGTTTTCGTATTAGAGTTGACTGAATCTTAGGGGTCTCTTGGGACAGGGACCAAGAGGAAGAAAACCCATATCTTTTGACCATAAACACCATCCAAACTTGCTCCAATGGAAAGCCAACTCCCACGACACCAAAGCGTCCCCACCAAACATCAAGCAACAAAAATTTTTCTCTCATATTTTCATGCTCACATCAAAATTTGCATGCATGTTGCATTATTAATTGTTTTAGAATAAATCACTAATGTTTGGGTAGTTCACGTAAATATTCTGCATAAATTATTGATTTGTACATTCATTCAAAATGATAAAATGTGTATAAAATTGATGTATATGAGCATGATAATGTGTGGATAAGGAATTCCTCCTATAATAAATGAATATTGTGAGTCTTATTGCATAATGACTTGTAGATTAGTTTCTATCTTTTTACTGTGTTACAATTCTCGTGATTATGTGTAATTGATGTGTTCCTCCTAAATATGTGTATTGATTATTTTGTGGTATGGTTAGGTTCTGCTAGTCTTTCCGTTTCTTATCTCGTGAAAGTCCCTAAAATTAAAAAAGTTTCATTCGAGGACGAATGTTTTTCAAGTAGGGGAGAATGTAACACCTCTAAAATAAATTAGGTGATGCTAGATCATAACACGTGTGGCATGACCTTTTAAAGTCTTAAAATGGTTGATTAAATTGTTAGAAGACAATTTGAGGAGTTTAGAAGTGAAACGTCCATGACGTCCGGAAACTAGTTGAAGTTGAACTAGTGTATCATAGTGTTTTCAAGTGGATTATGGGTATGATATGAGGATGAATTGAGTATTGATGTCTACATAGAATGACATTGAAAGGGTCAAAATGTTAGAGAGCGACAACCAGGGGACCAACCTAAGGGTCCACAAGGAGGACCCAAACATGGGCCAAGCAAGTTGCTGCGCCAGTGTGGAATTGGCACTGGCTGCATATTTCCCTGCGACACTGGGACATCGCGAAGTTTTCTGTCTTTATATTTTCCAGAACCAAGAATCTTAATTTCCTCCGCGACGCGTAGTAACATCCAAATTTGGTCACGTCATTTTAAAGTAAAATTTTAATTTGTTAAAGTTTCCATTAAGTGCAGGGGTCTTTTAGGTAATTTTGGGATGACGTGTTGATGGTTATTGAGTCTATTTAAGACCCTAAACCCACCAATCAATGTGAAACCCTCAACTCAAATCAACCATTAATTCTCCCCAAAAATAGTCATTGATGAAGATTTGAAGCTCCAATGAAGAAGATTAATTTTCCAATCTTTTCTCCATCAATTTTTTTGGGCTTTGATTCAGATTAGGTATGATTTTCATACTTTAATACCTTTCCTTCAAGGATTCGATCTTCAAAGTGTTTTTCCAAGACTTCCTCAAAGTTTGAATTTCCAAATTGAAGTCTAGCCATGGGTTCTTGCATTATATGTTTTGAATAAATGTAATATGATTGAATTGATGTTAATGATTATGTTAGACTAAAAACTCTATGAACCCATACAATCCTTGTTTCGACTATTTTATATGTGATTTGATCATGTCTAGATTGTTTTGATTTCTTGTGTAGTTTGAATAGGTTGTTGAATTACGAAAGGAACATGTAAGAATTGTATGTATGTTGTACTAAATTAATGAATTCATATTGTATTATCTTTTATGATCAAAATTGTGATTATTGGGTTGAATTGGTGACTATGGCTATGGGTTAGAGCCTTTATGGATTGAATTGGTAGAATTGACTAGTGATAGAAGATGTTAAGATTGGATTTGTGGAATGTTGAACTAATTTTCTCCATATTGTGTAGTATAGGTAATTCGATTATGATGATTGGTATGGTACATTTATGGTGGTGGTGCTTATGTTCTATACTTGTGAATAACGTGGCCTCGTCGGCATTACTTTATAAATTGTGAAACAATATGGCCTCGTCAGCATTACATTATGAATTATGATATTATCATGTTATAACTAGCGTATGTGAATATTATGAAGGTCTTTATGACTTATGTGCATATGTGAAGTCAAATTATGTGTTCTTCTAACTGATTACATATGATCATGATAGGCTATAGTGATGCCTTTCATGTGTCTACTTGATGCTGAAGTGTTAATATTCTTTGTTCAATAAATGAACATTATGATGTGTTACATTGATGATTCTATAGAAGTGTGTAGGGTGATTTTAATGTACACTTAGTTGAAAATATGTGCTACTTGAATGGTATTTTACATGTAATAAGATGATAATGAAGTATTTATTTTTATGGTAGACCTATGTCCCTTACTTTATACATGAACAGTGTAATGTGAATATGAATCCTTGAGTTTGTAGGCTAAACAACCTTTGTCATGAATGAATATGTATGATTTGGATATGATCTTGAATAAGGTAAAGAAGGTTATTAAAGTGGAACCTTGTACAAAGAAGGTTATGATATCCTTGAAGTTGAAAGTAGTATTGGTATACTTCTCGTGTGAATGGTGGACTTATGGTTGGTTGGCTTGAACGACATGAAATCATCCTTAGGAAATTCATTGAGCTATCTTAGTATACATTGTAAGGAATACCTAGGGGACCCTCGTTGGTATGGTGTATAAATTTAATTTTGTTATGAACACGATATGGTGCCTCTTCATATGTACCTTTATAGGATTACCCTATGTGACCAATGTCTATAAGTGAGTGAGTATGCTTGGGTAGTGTCACTAGTTATAAGATGAGGATAGAGTACAATGAAACCCTTGATATTCTTTAACATTTGCCGACATTGGTTATGTCCTTATTCTACTATTGGCAAGTAGTACACCCTTTATCGGAGTAGGGTTCACGCCGGATTCCATGCTTAGATAACATGGTCTATATGGGTGTTTTATTATTATTTTAAGTTGGATACATGATAGTGTTTGATAATTTCAATTATGTTTAGTTAGTGGAATAGGACGCTATATAGAGAATGCATGACTAGGCTTTTGAAGATTTTAGTATGTAGATTCCCTAGGTCTTCTCCAAGACAATTAGGTGAAAGTCTTTATTGTTCAATGTCTCTCAAATGAATTAATGAACACAATGACTTTAGTTAAGAGTATGATAATTAAAAAGTACATATCTAGAGTAGTTTTGAGGATTTATTAGGTAGGCTTTGAGAGGTTATATGGGTGGTCTCTTCATATCTTAGTTAGGTGAGGGTTAGAGTAATTCTAGGTAGGGAGTTAATTGTATGAAATGGTAATAATCTTATCTTAGGGATTCTAAATAATGTCTTTTGTGTGTGTGAATGGATTGTAGGGGTTGTAACTTCACAACTCACTCTAGTGAGCCTTGGAATCACCTTTGTTAGGAGTGTCTCATATTTATGTGAATTCAAGTGATATCGATGTTATATTATTGAATGTGACTATATTTTCTTATCTTGAATTAATGTGATATCTTATATTTGGTTTATGAAGTTTTACTCAAAAATAGTATGTTGTATACAAATGTCATTTTAGCATGATTTTATTACATTATGCCATACTTAGTACATTAGAATGTACTAATTCCATATATTTTGTCTATCTCTAAATGTTAAGGTCGAATTTGAGAGGAGTATCAAAGTGAAGCTTGGATTAGCATTTCATTCAAGCAAGTGTTAGTGTCTCCTTAGTATATTTGAGGACATCATTATGTTCAGATTTCTTTATTGAAAATATTGTCAGAGACTTAGTTATTCCCTCTATGCTGAAGTATAGTCATATCCGAAGATATTCATATGTCTAAGATGGTGACATTGAGACTTAGCCTTTCGTTATCGTTTTCTTTAAAGAGATATCATGAAGTATTGCTATTTCATGTGAAAACTTTTTATCCCGCACTACTTTCCATACATGTATGCAGTAAATGATGTCAAATGGCTTGTACAAGACCTCCGAGAGGTAAACTACGCCTTGTTGTGATCTGAAAGTACCACATCTTCTAGGGATTCTCCTAGGTCATGATAAAGTTGGTATCAGAGCAAAGGTTATGACGAAGTTCTTAGGAAACCATAGTCTAAAAAATCCATGTTTAGTAGAGTCTTGTTCATCAGTGTGAGTCGCGATGCATCTATTAGCGGGAGGCTATAGGTCGATAGAGTTTCACTTTCTTCATCAATCTTGTGTTGTGCAAATATAATTGAGGTTATAAAAGAATATTCCTAATCTCTTCTCTTATGATTATAGGAGATGACTTCTATAAGGACGGCCGCAAGAAGGCGGGGAGAACGAAATTCCTGAGGAAGATTCTCAAGTTGAGCATGTACCTATAGTGGGTCAATGAAATGAAGTTTTGGTGGTTCCCCCGGACATCACTAATGGGGCGATTAGAAAGACTGCCCTTTCTCTATCCTGAGTCATAACAACTCATGCGAATAAAGGTGTTCAACCTAGGGTGAATTCTTTCGAAAGTACCATGGCCTCTATATTGGGGACTTTATAAGAATAAATCCTCCTGTCGTTGTTCGCTCTAAGGTTGAAGAAGATCCCCAACAGTTTTTTGATGTTGTGTATAAGGTGTCGAATGCTAATGGGGTGACTTCTAAGGAGAAGGCAGGGTTTGCATCATACCACTTGAGGGAGGTTACTCAAGAGTTATACATTAAATGGAAAGATGACAGGTCGTGTGAGTAGGGTCAGAGAAAATTAGAAGAGTTTACTAAGGTTTTCATAAGAAAGTAGTTTCCCTATTAGATGAGGGAGGTGAAGGTTGGAGACTTCATTGAACTTATGAAAGGTTATATGGATATTAAGGAGTCCAAACTTCGAAGAAGCACAAGGAATTTTAAGAGGGGTAAATCTAAGAACCGAAATCTACCTATGTTTTAGAAGAGCCCCAAATTAAGATAGGGTTAGTGTTACTAAGGGAAATCTTGAGAGAGGTGGGGGTTCTCGAATTGTTAATCCTACTTGTGTTTCTTGTGGAAAGAAAAATCATGGTGTCTAGCCGGTACAGACGCTTTATTTGGTTATGGAAAGGATGGTCATATGGTGAGGGACTGTCCAACTATTGCGGCTAGAGGGAGGAAGGCCAAGTAAGTTACTCCCAATGATTCGGATGATGATGCCATTAAGTTGTAGTTTTATCTCCTGGGTTGTGATGGGTTCCTTATAAGTTGGGGTTCATGGTGAATAGTGGAGTTGTGATTTGTTGTCTCTTCTCTTCTCTTCTAGTAAATCATTAGAGGTAGAATGTCATAGTAGCATGTTGCATGTTGCATTTTTTTTGGAGTCTAGTTGAAATTCAATTTCATTTTTTCCTTGCAATATGCCTTTTATTAAGTTATGATTATGTTGTAAAATGAGTTTATATAGTTTTGTCTCGCATATTTACAGGGTCTCATCAAAATTAATTCAATATTGCGTTATAATCAACAACTAGATTTGTGTTATAAGGAGTTGTATGCCATGTTTTCCAAGTATATGTTTTTGCTTAAGTTTGCGGAATTCTTGGGCCACATATTTTTTAGTGAAAGTATTGTAGTTGATACACAAAAGATATAGGAAGTTCACAGTTCGTGGAGAACAACTTCTCCAACTGATATTAGGGGTTTTTTGGGTTTCGTTGGCTACTATAGAAGGTTTGTTGAGGGGTTTTCGTGTATCTCATCTCCTTTGACAAAGTTGACACATAAGAAAGTTAAATTTTAATGGGCCGAAGCTTGTAAAAAAAGCTTTTAGGAATTGTAAAAAAGGTTTACTATTGCCCGCGTATTGACCTTAGCAGAGGGTACTTAAGTTTTTGTAGTGTATTGTGATGCAGCTAGAGTTTGGTTGACTTTTGTGTTAATGAAGAATGTCAAGTTTATAGCTTATGCCTTCTGATAGTTTAAAGTTAATGAGAGGAATTACCAAACCCATGACTTAGTGTAGGCTCCTATAGTGTTCGCCTTTAATATATGGCGTCACTACCTGTATGGTGTTCATGTTGATATATTCACTGATCATAAGATCTTACAATAGGTGTTCACATAGAAAGAGCATAATCTCAGACAGAGGAGGTGGTTAGAATTACTCGAAGATTATGGCATGAGTATTAATTAACACCCAGATAAGGCTAATAGAGTTTTTTATGCTTTAAGAAGGTTATCTATAAGGAGTATTGGGCATGTTGAGGAAGAAAATAGGCACTTAGACAAATATGTTCACAGACTTACATTCTTGGGAGTTAGACTTATGGATTCCACAAATGAGGGAATAGTCGTGACCAATGGGCTGAGTCATCATTAGTGTCAGAGGTGAAAGAGAAGCAAGGCCAAGACCCCCTTTTGCTTGATTTAGAAGTGATTGTTCATAATTAAAGAGAACTAACTTTTGAACAAGTGGGAGATGGGGTGCTGAAGTATCAAGGTAGGTAGTGTGTACCTTGGGTGGATGGACTCTAAGAGAAGATCATGGAGGAAACTCATATCTCAAGATATTCAATATATTCGGGGTCCAAAAATATATAGCGTGATTTGGGAGAGGCATATTGGTGGGAAGGTATGAAGAAGGACATAGTAAAAGTGGAACACCAAAGACCTGGATGGTTGGTTTAGAATATAAAACTTCCGGAATTGAAGTTGGAGTTGATTAGTATTGACTTCATCACAGGATTTCCAAGATCTTACAGGCAGCATGATTCAATTTGGGTGATTGTCGAAAAAATAACAAAAATAACCCATTTTTGGCCACTAAAGTTTTAACACCTTCAAAATATAACTCATAGTAAATCCTAACATAGGTGTCATAAATCCTAAACACTGTTTCTAAGTCCATTTGTAATTAATATAGGTAATTTAGAAGGTTTAAGAACAAAAATGTCCAAAAGCGTCCGAGAAGTTGGTTCAAAGAGATGTTAGAGTTCCTTACCTCTTTACGAAATTTTAAAATGTAGGAAAATGGGTGGAAAGGTAGCTAATGGGTTTTTGAGTTCTTTCATGGCTGAAACGTCTTGCTACTAATCCCCAAGGACCATCAAAGGGACCTTAAGGAGAACCCCTGCAGTTTGATGAAGTATTGCCTAGCAGTGTGCATCGAGGCGGAAGACGACGGTCCATAAGTGGCTCGACGGGGTATCGAGGACGCTATCATCCCACACTTAGAAAGATTCATGAAGGCTCTTGTTTACCTATCTAATGTTACACTCGACGGAAAGGGATGACAGGGCGTCATTGGCTCGACAGGTCATCGAGGCCACCATCATCCCATACTTGTAAAAATTGAAGGATGCCCTTTTCTGCGAGAAGGTTCGTCCGTCGACTCACCGACAGACCATCGACGGGGTCTGGTCGGTGAGGGTCGAATTTCACTAATGGTTCTTAATGATTTCATTTAAATAAATGAAATTGTTTAGGGGTTAGTTAGTGATTAATGGGATACTAATTAAGTTAATTAATCCACTCTATAAATACCCTTAACCCTCATTAACCTAAAGAAAACTCTCAAAATAAACTGTCTTTCTTCTCTCTTATTTCTCTCTCTAAAAGTACTCACCATTGAGTGCTATCAAGAACTATGGTTTAGGGGATAGTAAAGGGTGGATTCTTCATCAAATTGTTTAGTAACATTAAGGTTGGGTTCTATTCATCTTTGATATCCTTTCCTCAAATGGTTCCTTCAAAATAGATTACAAAAAGTTGAGTTTTCTTATGGGTTTCATTCAATTACAAAATTGAAGATATGAATTGAGTTGTTAGTGAATTCATAGTGTTATATAGAGTATATTTACATATAATTCAACTTGTTTATGATAATTTTTGATGGTTTGTTCAAATTAAAAAACATGATCCTTTATCCCTTACCCTAGGTAGTGATCTTGACATATTTTGTAATCATTCAATTGAGTGTGTTGTTTATTAGATTACTATCCTATGGTTCAACAATGGTTAAATTTAGATGAATTATATGCCTATCATGCTAGTTCTTTATATGTTATTTAGGTTATGAATTATAATGTTAAATTAGCCTATGTATATTGTCTCAATGTATGATCCAAAGATGAATTGCGTTATAGAGATGCAATTAGCCTTGTTATTTTATTGGTTATCATTGTTCTATGATGTTACTCCCCAAATTGGTTTGAGTTCTAGGTTGATGGTAAGACCTTGATGATAGACTATAAGACAGACTTAGTAAGTCTTAAAATCTCTATTTTTACTTCCAATTGTGATTAATTGTTATTAAGATATGAGATTTCATTTGAGTACGCCTTATATTAATATTAATGGGTGGTATGATGTTTAATTGAAAGGTATTGACTATGTTATGAGGTTGATTAAGGAGTTTGTGCTATAAATATGGTGAAAACTATCAATGTGCCTTAATATGTTATGAAATATTAAAGTGTGAACCTATGTTTTATGAACTGTGATGAAAGGGTTACACTCACACAATTCTTATTGAGCTATTGATGTTGATTATTATACAAGGGTTAGATCTTATGGCCTAAATTAAGTTATGATTGATAATTAAAGGCTTAAGGACATCTAAAAAGGGTCTCTAGCTTAGCACCGAGTGAAATAGATAGAGAAGTTCCCCTTCGGACATAGGGAAGGTAGGAGCACTACATTACTCTTGAGATTGGAGATCATAATGCATGGCGCATAAAGAGGGTCCAACTGAATCTCCTAATTCTTGAACTATGTTTCCCCAATAGGATTACTAGCTAGTGGATCCATATAGTTTCTATGTTTTACGTTTGGTACTACCTTTGAAAGTAGTCCGTCTTATTTCGATGTAGGGTTTGATGACATGGGATTCCACACTAGCTCATGTGTTCTATGTCGGTTGAGGCAACATATTCCTAAAATTTAAAATGAATTAAAGGACTTGAATTCTAAATTGGATGACCTAAGGGGTCTAGAATAGTTTAGGTAGGGGTATGGGTTTGTACCTAGACATTGCACTAGTTAGTCTTGAGGGGAGTCTTAGGAGGAGGTTCTTATATATTTAAGTTAAGATAATCTATAAATGTATATATACGATGACTATGTCATATTGTTGATACTGTATGTCTATTAGTTCATTTTTGAATATGCCTTGGATTATAATGATAATATAAGATGAAATTCAAGCCTAAATGCCATAATATGTAAAGTGTGACATTGGTCATGTTTTCATGTTGAGGTACTTGATTGAGTAAGATTATGGGGCTTTGCTAGGTCATTGCACATGTTGACTTGATAAGGACTTGCCAGTGGTTGTCTTGCTTATTATGATATGATTAACTTTTTTTCATTCTTGTGATATTATTCCTTGATGTTTGTGTTGTTTCAAATCATGATTCTTAGTGTTTTGAAATAAGTGTTACTTTTTGAGATAGTAAGCATGTTTATTTATTAATATGACTAACTTGACGTTGCATTAAGCCCTTAAAAGTGGTAATATGGCATGTTTTGATAAAAAGTCCCTCTTCGCATGTTTTTCTTTTGTATGTACATAAAATCTCATACTTAGTACATGTGGTGTACTAAAATCATTTTCTTACCTTGTCCCAAACATTTTAGGTTCCAGACGTTTTATAGTTTGGAAGGTGATATCGTTGAAGGGTTGGATTCCTCCTTTCATCCAAGTACGGTAAGTCCTCAACTCTCGAGGGCAATGCCATATTCTAGATTTGGATTTTTTTCTGAGCTTATTGACTCTATCATTCCTTTCCTTGTTATTTGAATATTATACTTCAGTACGACCTATACATGATCTTGTTGAATTGATGTAAGGGCTATGCCCATATCGTGACATTCTGTTAGATAGTATGATACCAGACAATCGTTGAGAATATTTCTATATTGGTATATATTTGTGCAATAAAAGTAGAAGGCTATGTAACCTTCTTATATGAAGGGTCTATGTATACTCGATATGAATATGTATTATGTGTATGTAGAGATCTATATAAACCTCCAAGTAGATAAAATAAAAGTTTTAAATTTTTCCGCATTTTTCAACCTATGAATGTAATGACGTGAAACTAATAGGCTAGTCTTAATCCTTCAAAAGGATAACTGTAACAACCCTAAAAATGGATATTTTGAATAATGCTTAATGTGTCTAGAATGTCTACGATTTGACTGGGTTCAGACAGATTGATGTGCGTAAAAAAAGACCTCTGAATCCTTGCGACATCAAACCCAACTACCTTGGGGATTTAATTGAGATAGGAAAATTTGGGTCTATCCATGTAGGGATCCCGAATATAAAGATTTATCCGGATGAGTCTTTACTCGACTTAAAAAGGGGAAATCTTATGTTTGTAGGGTCTAGGGGTAAAATGGTCTTTTTTCAGGATAAGGGTAGTATCATAACTACCTTAAATATGTAATTAATTAATTAATTAATAAGATAGAGGGGCAATTTGGTGAGAGAGGGAAAAAAATTGGCTTTTTTAGTGAAGTCTTGCTCCACCCGGGTTACATTTTTACCATGTAACAAAACCTTATTTGACTATGTCCTAAATATACTTCTAATCATAAGAAAACTCTGCTTACTCATGCCCATCTCTCAAAACACAATCATTCTCTCTTCTCTTTCACGTTCTCTCTGCAAAAAATATAAGAGATGATCAGCAACTAAAAATTCCTCACAATTGAAGAACTTTCACATTAAAAACTTATCGAAATCAAATAAAAACATTAGGCAAAGACAAGAGTTTTTCCTTTATGTTAGTTTTGAAGCTTTTGGACTTATACAAAATTTTGGACCAGGTTTGGTCAGCAAGTTCAAGGTTTGAACGTCAAAATAAGGTATGGTTTCGCTTCTTTCTTGGTCCCTTTCCCAAGAGACCCCTAAGGTTCAGACGAATCTATCCCAAAAACTAGCGTTGTTCCCCGTTGCATGTCCCTGTAACTACCTACCATCGAATCATAGGTTAGGTATGTTTGCTGGTAGAAATTAACGATGTAATATGCTTTCGTGATGATTATGTTTACCTATTTATGTTCGGAATTTTATGAATAATGAGCATGTTGTCCGATATTAAATTAAAAATGATGTTTGTGCAATGTGTAGCTGTGATGTACACTCTTGGATTAAAATTTGAAAATGATATGTTTATGGCTATATTTCATGTGCAAAAACTAGCTTAAATCGTTGTGTTCATAAGTGATGTAAAAATGCTCATTTGAGTGCGAACTAATAGTCAAATGAATCCATGAAAATGCACCTAAAGAACTTATTAAAAGCTACTTAAAACGTTTAAACATTAAATGTTAAAGAGGTGAGAAAGTATGTTGTAAAAATTTCAACCATTTTGTTGATGAGTTTCGGCCAACATAAACGATCGAACCCGTGACCTAACTATTTTAAAAGTCATTGAAATAGTGTGAGAAAAAAAGAATGTGGAATGTGGGATTCGAACCCATGTGCCTTGATCCAAAAATGAAATAAAAAACTAAGAAAAGAGAGGAGCAGGATTCGAACCCACCACCTCTCAATCATATTTAAGTAGGAAAAAAAATAATGTGGGGATGTGGGGGTTCGAACCCACACAACCTCGGACAAAAACGAGAGAAACTAAAGAGAAAGACACAAAAAAGAATTTGAGGTTGTGGGGGTCCGGTCCCACATCCTCTCATACCCAATGAGAAAAAAATGAAGAGAGAAATTAAGGAAAAAAATTATGGTTTTGGGGCTCAACCTTGGGTCCCAAAGCTTTGTGGATTAAACCAAAATAAATAAAAATGTAAGTGTTATCCAAGGGATTCGAAATCGGGTTCCCTTGCCAAAATTCCTTATCGATACATAAGTCATACAATAATTAAATTTTAAAAAATTGTGCTGCCTACTTAGATCGCAACTGAGATCTTGGAATATATACAA
This sequence comes from Solanum peruvianum, assembly GCA_027705065.1. Classification (NCBI taxonomy): domain Eukaryota; kingdom Viridiplantae; phylum Streptophyta; class Magnoliopsida; order Solanales; family Solanaceae; genus Solanum; species Solanum peruvianum. Next base: position 40,577,595 of record JAKWJD010001759.1, on the reverse strand, counting down.
GATGAATAAGTCTTGTACCACTTGATCTTACGAAGATATGAATCACTTAAACTAACTATGAATGAAGCCTTATGTCTTGTATCTATAGACCCATAAGTCTAGCATATGTATATAAGTAAGTGAATCTATGTTGTATGTAATGAAATTATGAAACCCTAGAAGGGTTAAGTAAGAGTGTGAAACACACAAAATGTCCAACTACGTTGGCATATGATCAAATGAAAAATGAAATTATTAAACCCTTGGAGGGTTAAGTAAGAGTGTGAAACACAATAAATGGCAAAGTACATCAGCATATGATGAAATGAATATTCATGTAATAAGGAGTGAGTAATTATGAAGATAAAATGTTATAAAGATAAGGAATGTGGTGACAACATGATAAGAGGCTAATGTAAAAGATGTGAGCAATCTCAAATGAGCCTAAGTAAATGTTACAAAAATGTTCTCACCTGTGAGAGTGTAAAGTTAATGAAGAGACAAGTCTCTATGAACACTCTAATGAAAGTATTTAGATTAATATACCCTTAATACTAATAACGAGATAAGAAGTCATCTATTGAGCTATGATGTCCTTATACTCGAAGCCAGCTTCCATGATGTATGAGTTGAATGTAATGTAACTTTATGCTGAGTACCGATGGACTCGCTCTGAACGGTGATGCCTTCTTTCTTGATTGACAGAGGTTCACATAACTCTTATTACATGATACTGTCCGGCATGTCAGGTATGGGTCTCCTTACAGCTCCTAGTCTTTGAAGCTATACTGCCAATATAGGGATCTGGCGGTGTTCAATTCCCATGTACACTAGCATGTTTTTGGTTACTTTGGCCGGTTATTCCACCCCTTTTCGGTGTTGGGGAGACACTTTATTTCATGATTCTCACATGATCTATGTCGGTTAAAGTTAAAGTTCCCAATAAATGAATGAGTCGAGCCTCAAATGATGCACATCATGAAATGAATGATACCAATGGTGTTAGGATAGGACTATCAAGAGGTGATCTAGACCTATGTAATGAAACTAGGTCATTCATTATCATTGCACAGCGAACCCGATGAAAGTCTTAAATACATCCAAGGTATAGCTAGTATTCACACTAGCCTATGAACGAAACGAAGTGAAGTAGGTATGAATTAACGAAGCAGACTCTGTGTTTGCTACAAAAGTCTCTGTTGTTTAGTCTATATGTTGAGCCCTCATTTTGGGAAGTCATAATGTCAACTCCATGATTCCAAGGTCCCATGACATATGAATGAATGATATGAAAGATGTTATGTGTTATATGCAAAACACTATGTGCTCTATGTAAGATGATATATGCTATATGCAGAAAGATATGTGTTATGTGTGACATGTTATGTGTTGTGTGCAGTATGATAAGTATGAATATGCATGCTACTCTCATGGCATGACTTTCCTAATCCAAATTTGGAAAGCTCGCTAACTTTCCTAATCCAATTTTTGCAAGTCCATTTGACTTAACTTTCCATAATCATGTTGTTAGGAAAGCGTTGTTCTTACTCATGCATGTCCTTGGTGTGTTCTTGCATATACCCATACTTAGTGCAAGTGTGTACTTATCCCATACAATTCTACAATTTTAGGTGCAAGCACAGGTGGACGCTAGACCTTACAGGTTGACGTTGCATCTATCCGAACGTGGAGCTTTCATCTGGACTTGGAAACCCTCAGGATTTTGAGGATCTCTACCGTTGTTATTTATCTTAGATGTAGGATATATCTAGTGGAGCATATTTCTCTAGTGTTTCTTTCAACTTTTGTTCAGACTTTGTATTGGTGCGATTTTGGCAAAAATACCTTTTATAGAATAATAATCTGATTCTTTCATTTGATTATTTCTTTATTAGATGGTTTATTTGTTAACCCCTATAATGTTAAGTTTTATGTATAAATGTATGTTAAGAAACAAAAAGTTACAAATTTACCTCTAAAACTAAACTAGATGAAGTATGTATGACGTATGTAGGCTTGTCTGCGACCTTTGAGAGGTCAACGATGCCAGTCTCGTCTGGGGTTTAGATTCCAGTTGTGACAATAATGACACAAGGTATGTCAAAGGGGTAAACCGGGATGTGACAAACTTGATATCATAGTGTGTGGTTGAATACCGTTGAGTTATGTCTCTCTCTCTATACCACGTGTATGTAGGTTTGTATTCATAATTGTGAAGCGCGCCACACATATGAGTATGAACCTATATAATGCTTATAAATCACTCTCTTTCATGCAAATCTTATATCGTGCTAATAGAGTATACATATGGTGTGCTTTTGCATCTAATCATATTGTTGTGCTTATAGGGAGCATGAACCTTCGAAGGAATACGAGTCGAAGACTTGTGAAGGAAGTTGCTAATGTGGGAGCTCCTCCCCATGATGAGCAAGTTCCTCCACTTGAGGAAAATACTAATGTTGATCAAGCCCCGACTAACCCTCCACCTATGACGGAGGCGGAGATGAGGGCTATTATCGCTCAAATGGCCCAAGCTATGACTACCCAAGCACAAGGCGCAATAGTTCAAGCCCAAGCTATGACGGCTCAAGCCAATCAGGATGTTGCTCCTCGTCCTCATCAACAAGTCACTACTATGGCTTCCCGTCTATGGGACTTTACTCGGATGAACCCTCCGATTTTCTATGGATCTAAGATTGATGAACACTCCCAAGAATTCCTTGGAGAGTTCTACAAAGTTCTATATTCTATAGAGGTGACTACAAGTGAGAAGGTCGAGTTGGCCTCCTATAAATTCAAGGATGTGGCTTAAACTTTGTATGTGCAATGGAGTAACAATAGGCCATTGAGATGTGGTCCGGTGACTTGGGAGATCTTTAAGGCGGCTTTTCTAGATTGGTTATTACCTAGAGAGATGATGAAGGAGAAGGTGATGGAGTTCAGCAATCTTAGCCAAGGAGGGAAGAGTGTTCATGAGTACTCTTTGGAATTTTTTAGGTTGTCCAATATGCTCCTTTTTTAGTCTTCGATCCTAGAGACAAAATGAGCCGTTTGGTGACAGGGTTGTTAGAGGACTTACAAGAGGAGTGTCAATCGGCCATGCTACAAGACAACATGAACATTTCCCGTCTTATGGTTTATGCAAGAAGGGTTGACGAGGCAAGAGCTAAGCAAAAAGTAGAGATGCTAACAGGGGTAGGTAATTTGATGGAGGCCCCTCAAGGAATAGGCTTGAGATACAAGACAAGCCTAAATTTAAGAACAGGGGTTCAAATCTAGTCCCTACCAAATTCCAAAGAGCTAGTGGTGATAGGGTGTCTAAGCCTAAATTTAAGAAGGGAAAAAGTTCTAACTCACCAAAGAAGAAGCCAACTTGCGGAAAATGTGGTAAAATTCACTATGGTGAGTGCATTAAGGGGACGGATAATTGCCAAGTACAAGCGAGTGGGTCTAGTGATGCTCCAAAGAAGAACCACTTTTATGCTCTCCGCTCTATGGATGAGCAAGAGACCTCTCCAACATGGTGACCGGGTGCTACTTGATGTGTATGCTCTACTTGATACGGGTGATACTTTGTCTTTTGTTACACCACTAGTAGCTAAAAAGTTTGATGTTTTACTCGATATTTTCCATGAGCCTTTTCTAGTGGCTACTCCGGTGGGAGAGTTGGTTGTTGCTAAAAGTCTCTATTGAAATTATCCTATTTCATTGCCCAATAGTGTTTTTTGTGTTTATCTAGTAGAACTCGACATGCTTGATTTTTATATTATAATCGGTATGGATTAGTTGCACTCATGTTTTTCATCCACTAATTGTAGGAAAAGAGTGGTGAGGTTTTATTTTCCCAAATGAACCCGATTTTGAGTTGAAAAGGGGGACTTCTATTCCTAGATGTCGCATCGTATCTTGTCTAAAAGCATGTAAAATGATCTCAAAGGGTTGTCTCTATCACATAGTAAGAGTCCAAGATGTGGATTCTGAAATTCCTCATATTGAGTTGATCCCCGTAGTGAATGAAGTTCCGAAGGTATTTCCTAATGACCTTCCTGGTATTTCTCCCGAATGGGAAACTTATTTTTGTATCGATTTACCACCTGATATAAATGCCATATCAATCCCCCCATATCGGATGGCTCTGGTTGAATTGAAAGAGTTGAAGGCTCAACTCAAGGATTTGCTTGACAAAGGTTTTATAAGGTCCATTATATCTCCATGGGGTGCTCCAGTGTTATTTGTCAAAAAGAAGGATGGGTCTTTGATAATGTTTATTGACTACTATCAACTCAACAAGGTCACCATTATGAATAATTACCCTCTTCATAGGATTGATGACTTATTTGATAAAATCCAAGGGGAAAGTTACTTTCAAAGATAGACTTGAGGTCGGGGTAGCATCAACTTAGGGTGAGAGGGGAGGATATACTGATGATTGTCTTTCAGAATAGGTATGGGAATTTTCACTTTTTGGTTATGTCTTTCGGTCTCATTAATGCTCCGGCGGCACTTATAGACCTAATGAATAGAGTATTTTGAAACTACCTAGATTCGTTTGTTATTTTCTTCATTGACGATATCTTGGTATACTTAAAGAATGAGGAAGAACATATGGGTCATTTGAGGGTAGTGTTGCAAACCCTTATTGAACATCAATTGTATGCCAAATATAGTAAGTGTGAGTTTTGTTTAAGATTGGTTACTTTTCTTGGGAACATCATTCTAGTGATTGAGTTTAAATAGACCCATGGAAAATGGAAGCGGTGAAGAATTGGCCTAGAACATTGACTCCAATTGACATCAGGATTTTCTTGGGTCTATCGAGTCACTATCGTAAGTTCATGGATGGTTTTGCATCCATTGTGTCTCCTTTGACTACTTTGACCCAAAAGAGTAAAACTTTTGAGTGGTCGGACGCATGTGAGAAGATCTTCCAATTGTTGAAAGATAGGCTTACTTCAGTTCAAGTGTTGACCTTATTAGGAGAGTACAAAGGGTTTTGGGTTTATTGTTACACATCCCGAGTGGGTTTGGGGTGTGTGCTTATGCAAAATGGGAAGGTGATGGCTTATGCTTCAAGGCAACTTAAGGTACATGAGAAGAATTACCCCATTCGTGACCTTGAATTAGCGGCTTTGGTGTTTGCTTTGAAAATTTGGAGGCATTATCTGTATGGGGTTCATGTGGAAGTTTTTACCGATCGTAAGAGTCTCCAAAATGTGTTTACCCAAAAGGAGTTAAATATCCGAAAAAGAAGGTGGCTTAAGTTGTTGAAAGATTATGATATGAGTGTGTTGTATCACCCCGGTATGGCTAATGTGTTTGTGGATTCCCTAAGTCGGATAACTATCGGTACTGTATCACATCTTGATGAAGGCAAAAAGGACCTATCAAGGGAAGTGCATAGATTGGCTAGGTTGGAGGTGAGGTTGGAGAGTGATCCTGATGGGGGTGCCACAGTTCATCGTATTTCTGAGGCATCTTCAGTGGTTGAGGTTTATTCCAAAAAACAACTTGATTTAGCCTTGCTGGAGTTGAAAGAATTAGTTATTGGAAAGTTTAATGAATCATTCTCCCTAGGGGGTATGGTGTGTTAAAGTACCAAGGGATATTATATGTTCCCGATGTAGATTGGTTGAGGGTTCGGATCTTATTAGAAGCACACGCGTCCGACTACTCAATTGATCTGGGGTCGACAAAAATGTACCATTACCTAAGGGAAATATATTTTTGGGAAGGTCTAAAAAGGGACATAGCGGAATTTGTCACTAAGTGTCCGAATTGCTAACATGTAAAGGCCGAACACCTAAAGTCAACTGGCTTACGACAAGAGATCCACATTCAAACATGGAAGTGGGAAGATATCAATAAGGACTTTGTATTAGGTTTACCCAAGACCTAAAAGTCCTATGATTCAAAATTGGTGGTTGTGGATCGATTGACTAAATCCGCTCACTTTATCCCCGTCAAGTTTTCATATTCGGTGGAAGATTACGCAAGATTCTTCCAAGATGAGATTGTGTGCTGCCATGGCATTGTTTTATCCAACATATCGGATAGGGGTGCACAATTCACATCTAGATTTTTGAGGTCGTTCCAAAAAAGGTTAGATACTACGGTGAAGTTGACTTTTCATCCATAAAAGGATGGTCAAGAACAGCATACAATACAAACCCTTAAATATATGCTTAGAGCATGCATTTTTGATTTTAAAGGGAGTTGGGATAGGCATTTACCTTCAGTGTAGTTTGCCTACAACAACAATTTTCATTCATCCATTTCCATGGCTCCCTATAAAGTCTTGTATAGTATAAGGTATAGGTCTCCTATTGGATTGTTTGAAGTGGGTGAGCCATCACTTCCTTGTCCTGAGTTGATTTATTAGACATTAGAAAAGGTTCATATCATAAATTACCGGTTGCAAACGGCCTATAGTCGGAAAATATACCAATAATAGGAGATGGGATTTGGAGTTTGAAGAAGGTGATAAGGTGTATTCAAAAATTTTACCAATGAAAGGGGTGATTAGGTTTGGCAAGAAATGGAAATTTAGTCCTCATTATATGGGTCCCTATGAAATCTTGAAAATGTTGATAACGTTGCCAATGAATTGAAGCTTCCTACTGAATTGGCTTTAATTTATCCGATTTTTCATGTTTCTATGTTAAAAAAGTGTATCGGTGATCCCGATTCCATTCTTCCTATTGAGGGTCTTGGTGTCAAGGATAACCTCTCTTATAAGGAAGTCGCGGTTAATATTCATGATAGGCAAGTCAAGGAGTTGTATAATAAAGAGGTGGTATCCGTAAAAGAGTTATGGAAAAGTCAATTAGTTGAGGGTGCTACATGGGAGGAAGAGGCCGATATGAAGTCCTGTTATCATTATCTATTTTATAAGTAAGGTTAGACATTCATTTTGATTATATAATTATGACAAAGATTTGTGTTTCTTGATCTTTTGGTGAAGTGTTGCAAGAAACATGCATTTTTGAAGAAAAAAACACTCACAGTAAGTTTTAAGTTACAGTAGTATGCTATTAAAAACATGAAATTATGCTTTTTCCTTGCTTTGAGTTATGTTGTGCATTTTGATATAGTGATTCTTCATGAAATGATAGGTAGCATGTTGTTAAGTTGAACTTGGTGCTAATTGACTCATGTGATGTATGTTGAGCTTATAAGTGTTGTGAGAAGGAAATGCCTCATGATGAAGTGCTTTGAGCCTTAGGTGTTGTACGATAAGTTTTTATATATGTCTTGTTGAAGTGATATGATTTATGATAAATGCGTATTGCTGATTGGTTGTGATGCTAGTCTTGGGTCTATTCCTTCCTTTAAAAGAGTTTTAGTCCCATTCGAGGACGAATGTTCCTAAAGGAGAGGGGGGTAATGTAACACCTTTGAAATTTGAGACTCTTAGTAAAGCCTAACATAGGTTACATAAAGTCTAAACACTGTTTCTAAGTCCGTTTTTAATGAATATAGGTCATTTAGAAGGTATATGAACCAAAATGTCCAAAAGTGTCGGGAAGTTGGTTCAAATAGATGTTAGAGTGTCTTAGCTTTTTACTTAATTTAAGTAGTCGGAAATGTACAAAAATTTATGGAAGGTAGCTAATGGGTGTTTGAGTTTTTTCATGATTGAAACGTCTGGGTACGTCTCCCCAAGGACAAACCAAGGGCCCTTGAGGAGAAACCCTGAAGTTTACTGCAACACTGCCTGGCAGTGTGCATCGACGAGGAAGATGACGGTCCATAATTGGCTCGATAGGGCGTCGAGGCCACTGTTATCCCACACTTATAAAGATTCGTGAAGGCCCTTGTTTTCGTAGCTACGGTAACACTCGACGGAAGGGGACGGCGGGCCGTCATTGGATCGACGGGGCGTCGAGATTACCGTCATTTCATACTTAGAAAAATTGGAGGAAGCCTCGCCTTCAAAGTATTTAATAGAGACGACTGAAGTGCAAGATGGAGGGGGTCGTTCGTTGACTCATCGACGGACCGTCAACGAGGTATCATTTGTCAAGGTTCAATTTCACTAATGGATTTTAATGATTTCATTTAAATTAATTAAATGGTTTAGGGGTTAGTTAGTAATTAAAGGGAAAATAATTAAGGTAATTAAGCCCCTCTGTGAATACACTTATCCCTCTTTAGGTATGGGTTCTGTTCACCTTTTAGATCCTTTCCTCAAAGGGTTCCTTAAATAAAGATTTCAAAAAGTTGAGTTTTCTTATGGGTTTCATTCAATTACGAAATTAAAGTTATTAATTGAGTTGTTAGTGCATTCTTAGTGTTGTATTGAGTATATTTACATGTAATTCGACTTGTTTATGTTAATTGTTGATGGTTTGGTCAAATTGATGAACATGATCCTCTATCCCTAACCCTAGGTAGTGATCTTGACCTATATTTTAGTGTAATCAATCCATTGTATTGGTTGTTGATTCGATTACTCTCCTATAGTGCTATTATGGTTAAATTAAGATGAATTATATGTCTATCATGCTAGTTCTTGAAATGTTATTTAGGTTATGATTTATAATGTGAAATTAGCCTATGCAATTTTTCTCAAGTTGTGATATAGAGATTAATTGTTTTATGGAGATTCAATTGGCCTTGTTATTCTATTTATTATAATTGTGCTATGATGTTACTACCCAATTTGGGTTATGTTATGAGTTGATGGTATGACCTTGATGATAGAATATCAGAAAGCCTTGGGAAGTCTTACAATCTCTATCTTTACTTCCAGTTGTGATTAATTGTTGTTAAGTTATGATATTACGTTGGAGTATGTCTTATATTAAGATTATAGGGTGGTATGATGTTTAATTCAAAAGTCTTGACAATATTGTGAGGTATAATAAGGCGTATGTGCTAAAAGGATGGTTAAAACTATCAATGTGCCTTAATATTTTATGATATATTAAAGTTTTAACCTCACTCATATGAATTGCGATGAAAGGACTTACATTCATACAATTTTTATTGAGCTATTGATGATTATGATTATACAAGGGTTAGACCCTATGGGATAAAATAAGTTATGGTTGATAATTAAAGTCTTAGAGACATTTCAAAAAGGGAATTGTGCCTTCCCACACAAGGAAGGTAGGAGCACTACATTACTCTTGAGATCGGAGATCATAATGCATGGGGCATAAACACGGTCCAACCTAAATCTCCTAGTTCTTGAACTATGTTACCCCCATAGAAATTCTAGCTAGTGGATCCACATAGTTTCTATGTTTTACGTTTGGTACTACCTTGACAAGTAGTCTGCCTTCTTTCTGTGTAAGGTTTTATGAAACCGGATTCCACATTAGCTCATGTGGTCTATGCTGGTTAGGTAAACATGTTCCCAAAATGTAAAACGAATTAAAGTACTTAAATTATAATTTGGATAACCTAAGGGATCTAGCTTAGTTAAGGTAGGGGTATGGGACTCTACCTAGAGATTGCACTAGTTTGTCTTGAGTGGAGTCTTAGGAGGAGGTTCTTATATGTTTATGTTAAGATAATATATATGTATATATGTATAATGGCTATGTAATATTGTTGATATTATATGTTGATTAGTTCAATTATGAATATGCCTTGGATTATAATAATAATATAAGATTAAATGCAAGTCTCAATGCCATTATATGTAAAGTTCGACATTTGGTCATGTTTTCTTATTGAGGATACTTGATTGAGTATGGTTTTGGGGATTTCCTTGGTCATTGCACTTGTTCACTTGATAAGGACTTGGAAATAATTGTCTTGCTTATTATGATAGTTTTAACTCTTGTTCATTCTTGTGATATTATTCCTTGATGTTTGGGTTGTAGTAAATAATGATTCTTAGTGTGTTGAAATAAGTGTAACTTGTTCAGATAGTAAGCATGTTTGGTTGATTAATATGACTAACTGTACTTTGAAATAAGCTCCAAAAGGGGTAAAACGACATGTTTTGCTTGTGTGTTCATACTTAGTACATGTGGATTACTAACCCAATTTTCTTCCCTTTCCCCAAATATTTTAGGTTCTGGTTGTTGAAGAGTTTGGAAGGTGATATCGTTGAAGTCTTGGATTCCTCCTTTCATCCAAGTAGGGTAGGTCCTTAACTTTCGAGGGCAATGCCATCTTCAAGCTTTGGATTTTGTTATGAGCTTATAGACTCTATCATTCCTTTCCTTGTTGTTTGAATATTGTTCGTTAGTATGACCTATGCATGGTATTGTTGAATTGATGTAAGTGATATGCCCATATTGTGACATTCTTTTAGATATTATGAAACAAGACCATCGTTGAGACTATTTCTATATTTTATGTCTATGTGCAATAAATGTAGAAGGCTATATAACCTTCCTATGTGAAGTGTCTATTTATACTTTGATTGAATATGTATTATGTGTATGTAGAGGTCTATGTAAACCTCCATGTAGAATAAATACAAGTTTTAAATTTTTCCGCATTTTTCAACCAATAAATGTAATGACATGAATCTAAGAGTTTAGTCTTAATCCTTAAAAAGGAAAACGACGCCGGTTACGTCTAGGGGGTAAACCAGGATGTGATATGAAGACTACTCATTCGATAGAGGATTATACAAAGTTTTACATTCACGAGGTGCTAAGACTTCATAGAGTACAAATGTCGATCATTTCAGATAGAGGTGCACCATTTACTCCTTAGTTCTAGAAGTCTTTCCAAAAAAGTTTAGGGATCAGTGGTGAACTTAAACAATATTTCTCATCCTTAAATAGATGATTTCAAGGGAAATTGGGATGCTCACCTACCTCTTCTTATGTTCACTTAAAAAAATAGCTAACATTCGAGCATTCAAATGGATTCTTACGAAGATCTTAATGGAAGAAGATGCAGATCTCATATTAGGTGGTTCAAAATTTGTGAAGTAGGGTCGATAGGACTAAATCTACTTCCCCAAGCGATATAGAAAATGAAGGTGATTCATGAGAGATTGAGAACAACACAGAGTCGTCAAAAGTCCTATGCATATGTTACGAGAAGGTTGTTGGAGTTTGAAGTGAATGATTTGTTATATCTTTAAAAGACACCCTTGAATGGTGTTATGAAGCATAGAACCCAATATATTTGACCGTATAGAATATCAAAGATAATTGACAATATAGCTTATTATTTTGTGCTACCACAAGAGTTAGGTGGCAATTCATCCGATTTTTAGAATATCCTTGTTGAAGAAGTGCATGGGTAATCCTTTATTGATTGTACCAACTAAAAATATTTTAATTAAGGATATATTCTCCTATGAAAAGATTTTGGTACAAATTTTAGATCGCCAAGTTTGCAAGTTGAGAACAATGAAGGTTGCATCAGGCAAGGTCCTTTGGAGGAACCTATATTTTGAAGAAGCGACTTGGGATGATTAATAGGATATGAAGATGATATATCAACAATTATTGAATCCGGAGAGGATGCAGATCAAGGTACTAATTCTCTTCTTTGCACTTTTTATACTAAGCATGTTGTGTTACTTGATTTTTATTGTTGAGTGATAAACCTGAGTTAACTATTCTTAGCTTAGTGAAAGTAATATTATTTGAGGATGAATGCTACAAATGGGAAAATATTGTAAGATCTTATGGCTTGTAATAGCTAGGAATAAGGTAAGAAACTAAATATAATACCTTTTTGATAGAAAGGGGAAAATCTAGAAAATTTCCTTAGTTAAGGAAGTAAGGTTTGGTCATTTTAAAACAATCATAAATTCTATTTTAGAATGAGTTAGAATCAGTTGTTGATATTGTTGTAGAGATCATTCAAACATCGTCAAGTTTGCGCATTTTTGATGTTGTATGAGGGAGATATGCTTATTAAACTTGGGATGTTGGATTGAGGAAGGTCTCATTCCAGCTTTAAGAAAGGGCAAACTAGTCTCTTCACCTATTTATTTCCTATTTCATTTTAGTGTTTTATTTGGGGTAAAAACAATTTTTAGTTAAGATTAGAAATTAGCTTTACGCTTAGGGATTGAAGAAAAGAGAAGAGAAGAAGGAAATGGGAGAACTATGTAGGATTCACCAAGAACGCCAACGAATTTTAACTGAAATTAATCGGAGTGATCCCTATCAATGTATGTGATATATTTCTTGTTGGTTTATATTCATCCATACACAAAATATTGTTTCAAGTAAGTGCTTTTAGAATCATTTACATGATTCAAAGTGAATTCTTGATGAATATAGTTGAATCCCTAGGATTGAGTTGTTGAGTTCCCATTGAACGGTGTTTCGTAACTCACAAGTTATTTTTGTGTTAGATCATATGGGTATTGAAGGTTGTAATGATCCAAAGGGTCTGAAGAAAGAACTATATATGATTAGGGGATTTGAGATCAGAAAACGAGTTGAAAAACTTATTAGACGTAACTTGGCAAGACCAAGCGCATCGCGCCCCAATAGAGTTAGGAAAGATAGGTGGCATGTTTGTAGTGCGCCCAAAAAAATCCTAAGTCACTTGGGGCAAGGGTTGCGCAACCCAGGTGTTCCCGAGTCATCGTTTCTTTCCCAGTTTTAGTAATTTAGCTTTTTTAAGTCCTTCTATGGTATATTTACCGATTCAAATGATTTTAATCCATTCAAATGATTTTGAAAAGTCTATAAATCAACAAATAAAACAAATTATAACCTTGAATTTATAATCAAATTCAAGGTGAGTTAAGATCAAAGACAAAAGGTTCAAGAGTCAATTCTAAAGTTAAGAAGTAAGTAAAACCAAAGTTCTTAAAGGTTTTCAAGAGTTTGTACTAACGTTTTAACTTCATTCTAAGGATCAAGTTTCAAGATAAAGTAAAGAGCACAATGGTTGATGTTTTTCCTCGAAAGTTATAAGGGAATTAAGTATTTCTCTAAGAGGTTATTTAAGTCTCAAGTTTTCAAGTTAAGCAAAGAGTAAACAGTAGAGTTCATTTCGTAAAAGGCATAAGGTAACTAAGTATTCCCTAGAAAGTTTATAAATGTTTTCACATTTAAGTTAATAGGGATCTAAGGTTTCCCAAAAGAGTTTTGAAAAAGAAAAGGGAACATTGATTCCAAGATAGCTATTTAAAGCTAAATATTGATAAACTAACTCAACCAAAAGAAAGAATTTGTTTCAAAAACGTGAGTTAAAGTATATTTTTGGAGTAATATTGTGCACAAATATGTGTGGGGATGAGAATTACAATTAACTCATGTCTCCATGAAACCATGTAGCCATGATGGTTATTAACAGGTCATACTTTTTACATGATCACATAATTTAAGCTAGTTGATGCACTAAGTTAAGTAGTCCTATGATACGTGAAAGTATAGGATAATTTTGCATTGTGGGAAAGACGTTGTATCACCACTAAGACTCATAGTGGTGGTTAGAATTCAAACTTGCACACTCATACATTACTGATGCCAGTTGGCCTCCATCGTATTATGATGGAGATGCAGGTAACCACGATTAGCATCACCCTACGCCTCGTTCATTCTACCAACAACTCAGAGTCTACGATGAGCCCCCTACATTCTGGAGAACATATATTTACTATCTTTCAGTCTTTTCTTTTAAAGAATGTTGTGGGGTCTTTCAAAACATTCATCTTAGTATTATAGAGGCTTTATAGATAGATAGACAATTAGTTAGTTTAGTTTGAGTCTCTCATTATTTACATTACAAATATTCTATTGTGAGATTTGAGTACCAATTTCTTCAAGATACTTATTTAACTTATCTTTATAGTTGTATTGAGTTAAGTCTTCCACTGAGTTAAGTAAGTCACACCAAGGGCCCCCTCAAGATCAGCAATAGTCATTGGGTGCGGCCACATATAGGGTGTAGGATCGGAGCATGACAGGTTCTCCTACTTAGGTGTTAGAGTAGGTGCCTGCATGACCCAATGGGTTGGATTATGAAAAATTTGTGTCAAAGCTCATGTTATTTTTCTCCCAGTGAAAGACCAAATGTTGAAAAGGCTCATGTGTATTTGTATGTAACGTCCACATCTAATCTTTAAGAAGCTATAAACACCGTGAAGACTTTTTGCGTTTGAATAATTTTTCCGTCTATCTTTTCTAATGGCTACAAGGAATGGGTCAGTTTTGTAATTTTCTTATTGATTATTTGCACTATACCAGTCCCTCGTAGATACATCCTTGGGTTATTATTGATATTGACCGCTTATTCTCTTACTTGGCTTTAGGATAAATTGAGTGTTATGATTGCATTATAAATTTTTTGTCTTTTCTTTTCATACTTGTCTAAAAATCATAGTATTTTTGTGATTTAACTTATAAAAAGAACTTTTATTACAAACATAAATTTATCTAAAATATTTTTTCTCCTATAATATGAAAAATGGAATTTCAAGAAAAATTAGTTTTAATAAAAATTTTAATTTAATAACCTAATAAACATATTTCAATGCACATAATACAAAAATAATTAAAAAAATAAAGACATATTTCATAATAGTTTCTAAAAATAAAAGGTTAATAGTAGTAGACAAGAGAAAAATCTCATGGTATGATGGAATGTTTATATAAAAGTTTAATCGTAGTAAACAATAGAAAAACCTCATGGTTGAATAGAATGTATGGCAAGACCGTTGGCTACCTAAGGATAAAATATGAGAGAACTACTACATGGACCGATCCACATAAATGAGATAGACCTCAAAATTGGAATCTTCCTATCCAAGTATTTCTATGACAGAAGAGGCCCTAAATATGATTTGAGTTAACTTAAGATCTTAAAAAGACATCATACAACGTACCTATCTGAAAGGAGAACTAAAGCACAAAGACACTTGGATGACTAGCCATAAGGGTGTCCTAACAACAAATTTTGTATATCATTTTCTAATAATAAAATCAATGTTGAAACTACTCAACCAATAAATGAATTTACTTGGATTTGGTCACTAAAGTGCCCAAATAAAATAAAATACTTGAAGTGGATAGAAATTAGTGAGCTATGCAATATACGCAACACACATGATATGATCACCCACATATTTCTAAAATATAATGTAAGTTAGCTAGAAAAATGTGGCTACACCTAGGACTTATAAAATTAAAACAAATTATATCATAAATAATTGGGGGGGGGGGGATTCGCTATTTAGACTCAAAGACCAAAGTTTCCCCTTTTTAAAACATCATTAAATTGGTAGCAAGCGAACCCTTTCTTCATATAGACCATTTTGACAAGAAGAAATGAGACTCACCACAATAATATAAGTATGAAAATAAGCATTACAAAGACCATAACTCACTCTAGAGAATATATTTCACTAATTGGACTAGAGGTGTAAAAATTGAGCCCAATTGTAGGTAATCGGCCGAACCCGCCAGTAATTTTAAGGGTTGGGTTTAAGAAAATTTGATTGGATTCAATCTCAACTAATTCATTTCCTTCCCATCATATATTAGTATAAAAGAGAAACCATAATCCCGGCTACGTGGCGCCACCACAATCTAGAGTCACATTTCAATTTATTTTATTTCTAAAATTAGCCTTGTTTAAAGTTGTGATTATTATGAAAAGTTGCGACTTTTAGGAAAAATGACGACTTTTAGGATAAGTTGCCAGTTTTATGAAAAGGTTCCGCTTTTATGAAAAGTTGCGACTTTTATGAAAAGTTGGTAGTTTTATGAAAAGTTGTGACTATAATAAAAAGGTAGTAACCTTTTTGAAAGGTTGTGACTTTTTCAAATAGCTCTGACCTTTCTGATAGGGAACAATAAGCATTTCTTTACACTAACATTTGTTGTCTACAAATAGATTAATTTTCCCTTATGATAAAACAGCAAAAAATTTTAACTTCTTCTTCTTCAGGACATTATTTATTTGTGAATTTAATCCTATTAAGTGAGTCATTGAAACCATTATTTTTTATCAATACACTGGTGAATAATATTTTTAAAACATGAGATGATATATTCCCTTAAACCTTGGGTACCAGAGGGGAATAATTCCTTTAGGAGACACTATGTATTTGATAAACTCAATGTTTTTCATTCTGTTTCATTCTACTGATATAGATCTTAATATGATTTTTACAATCATTAATTTATGTTTATATTATTAATTGTTTTTAATGAGTAAATGAATTAAACATTGTTGTTTAAGTTTATGTGAAATTTTTGTTATAAGTATTTTTAGTGCATATTATTATTCGGGTAAGTTTTTTCTAGAATTTTGAATGCACATTAAAAGAATCTCCACAAATCTCTATTTTATTAATCAACAACGTCACTCCTTCACATACAAGGATGAGAATTTTTTGTAACTTAAAAAATCATTTGAGAGTTAATAACTTTGCATGCCCATATTTTTTGTCTTTTATATTGTACAGTATCTATTTTTACTAAATTTTATCGGAGGATATTATGCGTACATTAAGGATTGAAAGTTGATGAAAGTATTGTATATGACCTCACTTTGAAAATGTTCATCCTTTAATGTTTTTCTTTTTTCCTTCTCATTGAACTCTTCAAAATATTTTTTGTGGTATTTATTACTATTTCGGCAAGCTTAGTTTGAAAATATGAAAGCAAACATACTATAAATAAATTTAATATTTGATGATACAAAATATATGTCTCTTAACACAAATATTTTGGCCTTCATGTCCCAAGTCATTGTTGAGCATTTGAGTTCTATAGGTTATACTCATTTTTTATTTTGACATGTTCAAGAGTATTTGTTTAACATTAGTACACTATTCAACATTTTGATCTACTTGTGATTTCATTATGCAACAATTTATGTACATATTTCTGAAAAGGTCATTAAATTTCGTTGATGAAGCATTTAGAAGGGCCTTCACAGCAGTAGTTTAATCAAGAATGAGTTTGTAAAAGTGTCAAAAATACTATTTTGTTGTTGTTTCAAATATATTTTTCTCCTTTTATAAATTTTGTTAGTGTAACAAAGTAACAATAGCGAATACTGTTGAATGTTTGATCTCTGACAAGTTGATTTTTATTAAAAAATATCATTTATGTTGTTGTGGTGTATATTTTTAACGGTCTTCTAACAATAGAATTATCATATTCTATATTTTTACGTACAAAAAATAGAAAAAGTGATGCTTCATTTCTACATAATAATATCACACAATTTTAACAAAACAATTATATTATGAAACATATATTATGATAAATTATGTAAAAGATAAAAAATAATTAGCTACCAAGATATTTTTAATCATTCAGTATATATTTACAACTCTTGAGATATGTGATTATGTCAAATCATTAAATTTCTGAGAAATGTTCTTAACACATTTGAAATTTATTTTTTTCTTGTTTCTTAAGATATTCAATTATTGGAGAACTTTGTTCTAAAAATTAGAAAGATTATTTATGCCTACGTGAAGCGCAGTAAATTACCTAGTTTTAAGATAAACTTCAATTGAGCCCAATTTAATCTCTAATTTCAACAAATTTTAAAACTCTTTATTTTGCATTCATGTAATATATGTTCCTTTTTTAAAGCTATATATTACCATCAATTTTATATCTTATAAGATTTACCCGTCCATTTGTAACTTCTATTTATTAAATATTTTTAGTTGAAATTTCAATTGTGATCATAAAACCTAAATAACAATATATTCAAATTATTGATATTAAGGGGGTGAAACTGGGTGGGAAAAGACCCAACCAATTTGAGATCAAAGTCAACTTGGGGTTGGGGGTGGGGGGTTCAGGACCCAATCAATTTTTTATTTCAACTCATTTTAATATCTCAAATTTGAATTCAACTCATCTATTTGATACCCCTAAATTGAAACCTCGAGAAGAAGAATTATTCCAAAAACCAAATACATCAAATGTGAACCTCCAACAAAAGGATTAAAACTAAACAGGAATAATTCGTCAATGAGTAACCGGGGAGAGGAGGAATATGGGAAGTAATTAGGAATATAAAGGGAGAGTAATAATTAGGCTATATGAGCAACCATTCTGCTATAAATTCCTTAAAGTATAATGGGCAGCATTATTGCAAGTAACGGATTTTACATTGAACAACAACTTGACACCAACAAAAATCAGCATCGACTGTGAGGATATAATTTCTCTCCTCGAGAATGACCACACCAAACTTATTCGAATAGAGTGTATTATAACGTGGTGTTAATCTAGAAGGGGGGAACCCTCCCCCCCCCCCCCCGCAATTCAGCATAGGTATCGCAAACCGGACAAAGTGTAAAATATTTTAGCAAAGGAGAGAGCTAATGTGACACAAACCGACAAATTTTGCTACCTGTAAGTTGCACCGATATTTTTATTGGAAAAAATAGAGGAAGACATAGTGGGAACTTTTCTTTTTACGCTGACTAAAGCCCATACTAATCTAGACAAATGTATTATTAGTAATATTACTCCACCAAATCCTTCATGGATAACTATAAAATAAAATAATATAAATATTTTTAATATTATTTATAAATATTTAGCATGTAACGATTAGAAGACATCGAAGAAGAAGATGTGCTATCCAAGGATGCATGCACTCTTCAAAGTCTCAAAATCTACATTCGTGAAAGAGACCTTCCCACGTATTGTCACGACCGAATTCTAGACCCTAGTTGAAACGAGTGTCGTTGACCTCTCAGGGGTCGTAGAGAAGGCTACATACGTCATTGCTATATCATCTAGGTTAATTTTAGCGTAATATTTGAAACTTAGTTACTTGAAATAAACATAGACTTCATAGTAGGATACATTATACTCATATAAGCTTCATCTACATTAGTTCATAATCATTCAAAACAACAATCTAATACCAAGATACTCAACTGGATAAAATAGTCATATCTACATAAAATAAAAGTTGCCAGAATGGCACCAATACAATGTCTGAAAATAATAGAGAAAGAAACGCTAGTGTAACATACTCTACTAGCTCAAGCCTATATTTAATCTAGAATATATTGGGCAGGCTTTCTCAAAAACATGAAATCCTACAAAGTCCGGATTAATGCTCCTCGTCCGGATAGCTTCCGCGTTGTCTCGTTAACTCTAGCGTCCACCTGTTCCTGCACTTCAAAGTAAAGAGTTGTATGGAATTAGTACACACTTCTACTAAGTATGGATATATGAAAGCATACACCAAGGACATGTATGATTAAGAAGAGTTCTCTCTTAACGATATGAGTTATGAAAAGTCAAGTCAAAGAACTTGCCAAATCAAATTAGAAAAAGTCATGCTATGAGAGTAACATGCATCATCATACATATCATTTTGCACACAGCACAAAACATATTACATATAGCACATAACATATAGCACATAGCATATAACATATTTAATATCATTCATTCATATGTCATGAGACCTTGGAATCATGGACTTCACATTAAGACTTCCCAACCCTTCTTGTCATTTTTAGTGTTTTATCTTCTGTGCATTGTTTAGAGCGTTCCTATAGATATCCCAAGTATTTTATGACTTGCGAGGACGGACAGATCGGTCACATGGTTGTTCGTTTGGTTATTTTGTGAGCTTTAGTATTTTTGGAGCTTATGAACCTTGAACGATCCTTTTCGATCAAAAGTTCAAGAAGGTGTCATCAGAATCAAATTTTGACGATTCCATCAGTTTTGGAAGGGTCATTTTAGTCTAGTAGCATTGCCGACATGACTCCCGAAGTTTCCAGTGTGAGCTTGTGTGATTAGGCGTTTTAACTTTAAGTTAAATGCTATGTTTGACTTTAGTAAACATTCTTAGTAAACGCGCTCTGATGAGAATTCCATAAGCGCCGTTAGGTCGGGAATGTTGAGTTTCGTCTAGTTTTACCCTTCTTTCGTGTTCTATGGTTTTTGATATTTTCCGAGCCCTTTTGTGGTTTTTGACATAAAATGGCCAACGGAAGTGGGGCTCAAATTTTATCGTGATGACCTCTGATGGAAATTTCGACTGCACCTTTGAGTCCGGAATGTCGACTTTAGTTGGGTAGCAAATCTGTTTTATTTTTATTAGGTTATGAACAGATTCCGAGCACCCATGGGAGACTTTGAAGAAATTATACAAAGCTGAAGTCTGGTGTAGCCCTTTAACGCCCAGAGTTCTGGGTTTTAAAGACCAAATTTTTGGGTTTATTAGCAACCAACTTCGTCCTTATTAAAGCCCAATTTTCAGCCTTTATGTTTTACTTTAAAATTATGATATATTGAGCTTTAGAACTCCATATTGGGCGATTCAAAAGGCGAAGTTATGAGATTTTTCAAGGGTAACATATTGGTGAGCTGGGAATCTGACTTGGGGAACCGATTTGAGGTAAATTTTGTGTTTTAACTGCTGTCATAGCTCATTTTCAAGCTCAACTTGTGGGAAACTTTTAGAAGGTGATTTCTTTGCCATTTTAGGACCAATTATAGTGATTCAACATCCTATATTGTGGGTTTTTTTGTTAGGATCGTCATGGTGTAATTGATTTTGGCAGTTGGACCTCCATTTTTGGTAAATTTTTGTAAATAGGTTTTGCCATTGTTGTTGATTTTTAGCGTAGAATTTGGATTTTTTGGTGCATGTTCATGTGGGGACTGTCTTGAGTCCCGGATTATTTAGGACCTTTATTTGGGGTTAATTCTTAATTTCTCAAGTGGATCCCACTTTTTCCGTTTTAACCGCAAAATTGACCCGTCTCCGTTGCTTGCGATTTTAGTGTTTAAATGACCGTCATAACATTGTGACTATATTTTTGATAGTGTATCAACGTTTCGAGGCTTTTTAGAAAGGAAAAGCTCTAGGGAAGTGATTTTTGGAGTGCGCGTGATCCGCGTTCAGGTAGGTTATGGTTTCCCTTCTTAGATTGAACTCGAACACGTGAATGCATGTTGATTAGTTGGGATTTGGTTTGGGTAGTTATTGGTTCATGCATAGGTGTTAAAAAAAATTTGGTTTTTTTTTTTGGAAAATTATCGGGTAACTTTGAGCATGTTTATTGTTATTAATTGACCTTCTTTGCTATATTGATTACGTGTATATTTGAATACTGGTTATCATAAGTATGTTGGGCCTTCATTTTGAGTTTGACTAGGGTTTTCCTTAGAAACACATGATTAAAAGTCGGTAGCACTTAGTTTAGCCCTGACGTAACTTGGCCGGCTTAAATCCTTGTAGACTGGTTTAGAAGACTTGAGTATGATAGTTTGGTATTTAGCTATACATGAGCTAGCTGAAGCGATAATTATCCTTATTTATTAGATGTTACGGTTTCTCGAGTTACTTCAGTGACAATGAATTACGCTCCGTGATTCAAAGTTGAGTTTCGATTTGGTTTCAAGGACTTACATTGATTAGCTATGTCCAGATGGTGTTTCACGGGTATTTACGACTATTGATAGATAAAGACTCTTTCAGCAGCTATATCAACATCTTTGTCGGGTATCCGGATTTAAGGTCCGGCCTCGACCATCGACATACATATGTAGAGCATCCGGTTAGAGGTCTGGCCTCATGTATGTAAAGCATCTTGTTAGATGTCCGGCCTCAAGTATGTAGAGCATCCGGTTAGAGGTACGACCTCAGTTACTTATATTTTACAATTAGTTACTTGTGTAATTCTGGTGACCGTTCGGTTCAAGGCCTGACCTCCGTACCGTTAGGTTCTACTATTTGGTTCGGTGTTTTTTGGCCTTGAGTTCTATTCTCCTTAAGTTATAGTTATTTTGTGTACTCGTCGGGCTTATAGGGGGTCCGTTTGGGTTTTTATTTAAAATTGTGCACGAGTGTACCTTCAAGGCTTATGGGGGGGTCTAGTTAGGTGTAGTTAGCTTATTTGCTTTAATTTATTTTGATTTTTTTACACTCGTGTGAATTCCTATGTTATTTAGCCTTCCGTTCTTGACCTCTAGTTATGTGATTATGTCTTTTCTTATTGCTTTACTTTTGTAGTTCAGTCGGCCTATGATTCTTATTGGGTATCCATTATTTGGTGCTCACGCTTCGCTCTACATCTATTTTCGTGATGCAGGTCTGAGCACTAGTAGCCAGCGTTTATATAAAGACTTGTCTTTTACTGGAGATAGGAGTGAGCACACGACTTTTTGTACTATTTCAGTCTCCATTTGTTTATATAAAGACTTGTCTTTTACTTTTCGAGATGGTCTAGTTTCGGTGGTCCACTATTGGGACTTGTACTAGGTTTGATTGTAGCTCTGTGTTAGTGACTTCCAGGTTCTGGGAGGGATCTTTAATTGTATTTATGTTTTTGTTTTCTTATGTTGTTATAGTAATTTTGCTTTGATTTGTTTAGTTTCTAACCACACACCCATTTCGTGTTGTTCTGGGTTACGGTTTGTCTTACCTACTGGTGGGTTATAGTAGGTGCCTTCATGGCTCGAAGGCTCAACATTTGGTACCTTAACTAGGAGTCTACTTTAGCAAACATAGAGTCTGTTTCATTCATTCTTACATACTTTACTTTCATTCATTCTTAGGCTAGTTTTAACATCAGCTATACCTAAGATGTAGTTTAAGACTTTCATCGAGTTTACTGTGCAATGATAAAGCATGACCTAATGTCATTACTTGAGTCTAGTTCACCTCTTAATTATCCAATCCAAACACCTTGGTATCATTCATTTCATAATCTTTCATACTTTTAAGAACTTCAACTTTAACCGACATAAATCATTTGAGCATCATGATATCGGTGTCTTCCCCACACCGAAAAGAAGTGGAGTCACTCGCCAAGGTGAAACCAAGAACATACCTAGCTCGCTTAGGTTGAAACAACTGACTAGTTCCTATATTGGCAACATAGTTCAAAAACTAGGAGATTTAGGGAGAACCATACCCGTCTGGTAGGACAGTCTCATCTCATGAGAATTACACGAACCTCTGCCTTCCCGAAATATGGAATCACAACTCATAGATAGTCTATTGGTGGTCAGTATAAAGTTCCATTACATTTATCTCAAACATAAATGAAACTGGCTTCTAGCATGAGGGCATGATAACTTATTAGATGATTTCTCATCTCATCATTTCGTATAAGTGTGAATTTTCCTTATACTTACATGTAGAGTGTTATTAATACTTGTTCCTTAATAGTCAACACTCTCTTAGGTGAGTACTTTTGGTGACATTATATTGGCATAGGTACAACTTGTCTCACTTACAACAACCTCGTATTATGGTGCCACCCTATTCTTTCTTAAAATCTTTTTGTTTCATCTTTACTCACCTTTCATTATTTGTTCATCGTATAACATACAAAGGCTTTCTTGGAGTTTACATTGAGGGACATTGATTCTAGGCATAGATACATGTTGTCTCACTTATACTAGCCAATCCTCATGTAGCCACTGTTTCTTTGCTTATTCATTGTTTAGTATAAAGATACTCTCTAAGAAATTTCATTTAGTGACACTGATTTTTCTGGCATAGATGCAGCTTGTCTCATTTGCACTAGCCTATTGTCATGTAGTCAATCTTTCTTTACATATTAACTATGAATTTATCCTTAATAATTTCTTTTGGAGTATGCTTTAGATTTGACTATACATCATTCTACACACCCATTAGGTGAATGTTCATTTCTTCATATGCTAATGCACTTGGCCTTTTAGTATGTTTCACACTCTTACTATACCGACCTAGGTTCACATTATTTCATCACATACATCTCAAGTTCGCTTACTTTTAAATGTATGCTGGACTTAAGTATCCATATGTACAAGCCATGAGGCTTCATTTGTAATTCGTCTAAGTGACTCATACTTACCCAAGATTATGTGTACAAGACTTATTCTTCTTGTAAGTATGCTAAAGTCTCAATTTTTATTCCTATAGGCAACATGCATTAATTATTTATTCACGTCTGACTTATGTGTCAATAGGGAAATGGACAAGGGAACCCTATTTTATTACTTGTATATGGTGAGGTCTTGGTTTCAATTACCTCTAACCTCATGCTCTCAACAAAAAATATTAAAACAATTTTTTTTAAAGTAAGCTTGGCCGAAACACATTTCCAAAATTCTGGAAATTTGTTCACCCTGTTTGTAGTCCATTTTCTATACTTTAAAATGTTAGATTTGGGACAATTTTCATGTACCATCTAGTGCATCTTTGGGCAAGTTCTCATAGTTACTTTCGGAAATTTAATCACCTTTTTACAAGTCCATTTACACACCCTCTTTCACGTTAAACATTAAGACATTTTGAGTAGTTTTTAGGGCGATCTTCAGGTGCATCTTCAAGGTTACTTTCAGTAAAGAATTTTAATTTAATTTAGCAACTTTGAACTTATATGAACATTACTTTTTTAACATATTTGCACAAAAATAATTCAAACAATATTAACATGTCAATATCAAGCTACAAACTGTGGCTAATTCACGGCACACACATGCATAAACAAGTTAACAAACTTCACATTTTCGGAACACTCTTTCATTTCTACATAATTCCGAATACACTTTCTAACACGTAATAACAACCAGCCCTAAAATCATATTTCAGAATTTATATAAATGGATACTTGAATCTTTCAAAGGATCTAATGACAGGGGCTGCAACAGGGACAACCTTAGTTCTGGAATGTGAATAGTCTGAATCTTGGGGGTCTCTTTGGAAAGGGACCAAAGGGAAGAAAACACTTACCTTAATGTTGTTCAACACTTGTTTCAATGCTGCCAATTTCCCACGAAACAAAGCCTCACCACAGAAACTTCAAGCACAACTCACCGAGGTATCCCTTTTTGTTCTTCGTTTTTAGAATGTCTTTGCTTTTGAGTTTTAGCAATCAAGTTCTTGATGAACCTTATTTTTTGTTATGTTATTTTTCTGTTGTTGAATATTGATCGTGTAATTAAGGTGAGAGTAGAGAGAGACGTGAGAATGAGTTAGCTTTGGATTAGGAGATTAGGTGTAGACTTCGTCAAATTAGGACTTCTCTTAATTGTTTAAAAATTTGATTATTTGCAAGGGTAAGCGAAATGAAGACCATACCCCTACAAAATCAGATTATAATCATCAATTTTATCCACCTAAACGTTGCTTCAATAGAGGATCAAACCCAGGTGAAGATTAACTTGCGAAAAAGGGTCAAATTCGGCCAACCCTACCCGAATTTCCCCTTCTCGTTAAATTAATTCATCAATTAAATAATTAGTGTAATAACAATACTACCCCTAGCTTGGAAGAGACCATTTTACCACTAGACCCTCCAAACATAAGGTTATAACTTTTAAGTCCGGTAAAACTCATCCGGCTGAATCTCTTCAATTCGGGTGCCATGCATTATTGGTTCTCAACTTTCCTAGCTCAACAAACTCACCAAGTTGGTTGGCTTGTCTGTTACATGGGTTCTGAGGTCTTTTCCACGCGCATCAAGCCGTGCGAACCCTGTATAATCTAGCCATTGTAGGTACATTTAGGCCTTACTTTGCATAGTAATTTTAGGGTTGTTACAATAACCCCTTCTTAGGAACGTTCATCTCGAATGACACTACTCTTTAATAGAACCAACTAAGTCATCTATTGAACATATGCATACATAGGCAACTCAATACTCTTCATTTGTGAATATCTGATTCACTTATTAACATGACTTTACACATCCCTAAAACCTACTAGCAGCATCACATTAATAGAATACCCTGAATTGAGGAAGTGAAAACTCCTTTGATTGATAAAAAGCTCCGAGCAAATCTTCTAAAGAGTGTACCCTTAGTTTCGACTCTTTATCAATTCTAAACAATAAATAGTAAAATGAAAAAGAAAGGGGGTGAGGGTTAAGGAACTCTTTTCTAAACTAGTCTCATCAAAGCATACAACATAAGTTAACACATAAGTCACACAAATCAGCACCCAACATGATGACTCAACCACATTAACTTCATACTAGTGCATAAAACCATACATAGTCAAACACATGAAAGACTAATTAAGGTTACGCACTCGAGGCATCACCAGAAGTGCCTTCTCCTGCACCCCTAGACTTGAGTGAGAAGAATCGGTTCCTCCTTTGAGCTCCATCACTTGGACTATTAGGCTGAAATTTCTCTTCCCTTTTTCTTGATCTCTCCTTTTCGGACAATCCTTCATTATGTGACCCAGTTTTCCACAACTGTAACAAGCATTAGAGCCCATCGTACACTCTCCTTTATGAAGTTTGACACAGTCCTACAAAGTGGCCACTCTTGAGGTGTATCTACTTCATTATTTCTCTTAAATTTGTCTGTCATTTATTTGAAAAACCAAAGTTGATGTTAGATACGCTCTTAACACCAAGAAATCAAAATTTCATAAGGCGTGATAAGACTAGAAGAAGGTAAAATTTCCTAAGCATTATGCAGTCTCTAATTCAGGTTAGTGGTGCACTTAACTATTATAACTTAGAAACTACTCAATGTGGTTGATGTGAACTTATTACCCCCGAAATTTACACCTCACTGTTATACAATCATTTTCACGACCGAAGTCTAGACCGTATCCAAACCAGCGTTGTTGACCTCTCATAAGTCGCAGACAAGCCTACATATTTCATCATTACATCAACTATATTAGTTTTAGTGGAAAAATTGAATCTTTTATTTACTTGAAGTATACATAGACTTTATTGTAGGATATGTTATGTTCATATAATATTTATCTATCTCGGTTCATAATCGCTCACAACAACCATCTAAATACCAAGCTACTCACCTGAATGAAATAGTCATAGCTTCATAAAATATATAGTTGCTAGAATGACACCATTACAATTTCTAAAAATAATTGTGAAAGAAACACTAGTAAAACATACTCCACTAGCTCAAGCCTACATCCAAGCAATAATATAACCGGCAAGCGTCCTCAGAAGCATAAGGGCCTGCCAAGTTCGGATGTATGTTGGACATCCGTATAGCTTCAGGGTCGTTTTGTAAACTCTAGCATCCACTTATGCCAGCACCTAAAAATGAAGAGTTGTACGGCATTAGTACATACTTGTACTATGTATGGGTATATGCAAGCACACACCAAGGACATGAATCATTAGGAAGAGCTATCTCCTAACGATATGAGTTGTGGAAAGTCAATTCAGTGGACTTGCCTAATCGGATTAGCAAAGTCATTCTATGAGAGTAAGATGCATCATCATTCATTTCATTTTGCACACAACACATAAGATATTGCATATAACACATAATATATTGCACATAGCATATAACATATTTCATATCATCGTTCATATGCCATGAGACCTTGGAATCATTGACTTGACATTATGACTTCCCTAAATAAGGGCTCAACATATGGGACCTCAACTAGGGAGTCTACTTTAGCAAAAATAGAGTCTGCTTCATGCATAATTAGGTTCTTCACATTCATTCATTCATAGGCTAGTGTAAACACCAGTTATACCTAGGATGTAGTTTAAGACTTCCATCGGGATTAGTGTTCAATGACTAAAAATGACCTAGTGTCATTACTTGAGTCTAGTTCACCTCTTGATTATCTTATCCAAACACCTTTATTATCATTCATTTTATTATCTTTCGTACTTTAAGGAACTTCAACTTCAACCTACATAGATCATGTAAGAATCATGATATCAGTGTCTTGCTCATACCGAAAAGAGGTGGAGTCACAGTCGATGGTGAAACCAAGAACATACCTAGCTCGCTTAGGTGGAAACCACTAGCTTTTTCCTACGTTGGCAGCATAGTTCAAAGACTAGGAGAATTAGGGAGACCCATACCCGTCTTGACAGACTGTCTCATCTCATGAGAAATACACGAACCTCTTTCTTCCAAAAAGAAGGAATCACAACTCATAGATAGCCTATCGATTCTCAGTATAAAGTTCCAGTACATTAATCTCATACATCATAGAAGTTGGCTTCTAACATGAGGGAATCATAGCACATTAGATGATTTCTCATCTCATTATTTTGTATTAAGTATGAATTTTCCTTACACTTACATGTAGAGTGTGATGAGACTTGTCTCTTAATATTCAACACTCTCATAGGTGAGTACTTTTGGTGACATTATATTGGCGAAGGTACAACTTGTCTCACTTGTATATCTAATCAAAATTAAATAAAAATAGAATAAAAGAACATGTTAGGTATGCACTTTGCACGAATATTCCTATGGTTTATCAAAACATAGCTTGAACTAGCATAATAGCATGCTTACGTGGTACCATGACTTGATAAGGCCAAACATTTCATTGGTAGCTTTGATTCAGTAATAATACCCTTCCTTAACTTGCTAGGACTTGCATGAGAGTAGGATTTCCGTGGCAGTTTGCCTTAGCATAATGAGGTGTTTTTCTTTGATAGCCTTGAATTGGTAAATGTAACCATTCATGTGTGTTTATTTGTCTCAGACTATGTAAAGAACTACTTTCAATTCCATGAATTGTATCAAGACCTAAAGAGGGATTAGACTGTAATCAAAGAAGCATGTTGATGGTGGATCAATATTACTTTAAGGAAGTAATTTAAGGATGTTTTAATATGAGATTTGCTTGTCTGATGAATGATTATCTTGGATTGTTGATACCGTTGCCATCTTTTATATGTATCACTAGTGGTAGTTTCCTTGCTGATGAAAAATAATATAAGGATGAGAATAAAAGACGATGAACATAAAGGATGGCCAAATGTGGTCTACTAGCATGGGTGAGATTTCTGGGGGTTTATCTGTGCCTTGATTGAGTATGCTTTGACGTTACTTATCAAGTGTTTGTTACACCCTCAAAATCAGCTAAGGTAGCTAGAGCCTCACATGTGCCTAAAAAGGTTAATAACATGTTAATAAAGTCTTTTTCAGCTTGTATAATTTATTTGAAGAGGTTTAAAGGTCAAACGTCCAAGAACGTCAACGACGTGCGAAAGTTGGTCTTTAGATGTGATAGTGTATCTTTGTATGTTTGCCTTGTTTTTATGTGTTGTTTTGAGTTGAAAAACAGTGGAGTTGATCCTAGTATCATAATAGACATGTTAAGGGTAAAAAATTATGGGTACGACTCCCCGAGGACCACCCTAAGTGCCCCGAGGAGGACCCAAACGTTGGACAAAGAGGCTGCCCAAGGCAGCATGCAGCAGCTAGATTTCGGGATGCCCTCACATCACGTAGCTGAAACTAATATGCCTGTGCGAAACGCACCAAACACACACCCTAGTACCTCAAAAATTATTTGGGGCAAGAATTAGGCTGCCTCCGATGTGTAACCACTTCCCATATTTGGTTGTGTCCTTTAAAAGTCAATTTTGAATGTCTAAAAGTCCTAATGAGTATGGGGTGTTTTGGTAACTTAGGTAGACAGTTATATACTCTTTTTAGGACCTTTTTAACCCCTTTACTAAGTCAAAAACTTAACATCCAATAAGAAAATCAAAAATCCCAAAACCTTCTTCTCTCCGACAACCCTAAAACCTTCATTGGAGACCTAAACTCAAGATCAAGCTAGGAGCTGAATTTCAATGGTTTCTTATCCATTTTTTCATAGGTCTTCAATCAAAAATGTCTTGTAATCCTTCATCCATAGCCAACCATTCATCTATGGAATCCTTTCAAAGTTTTTCCAAACATGATTCTATGTCAAAAAACATATCTTTCAATCTAGCCATGAGTTCTTTATCAAATTGATTTCAAAAGTATTCTAATAATGAATATATGTTTATTGAATTGTGTTATATTGTATTGAATTGCTATTGCTATTATTATCTATATCAATTGAATATGAATTGTGGAGCAATGATCAAATATGATCATTATGTTGGAGATTTGGTAAGTTAACCTATTTCTTCTGATTAGCTTAGAATGTATATTTAATTGTGTTGATTGGTATGGTACACTTCTGGTGGCGGTGTTTACATTCTTGTACATGTTTTTGTGTTGTGATCATGACCTTGAAGGCCTTACATGCAAGATAAATTGATATTATAATTTCCATGTGTTAGGAAGTTGAAAGATCTATCCTTGATTCTAATATCATTTTCTATGTGAATTGATGTTATGTGAAGTTAAATGAATAGTCTTCCATATTAGTTGTATGATCTACGTGTATGGATGATGTTGTGTATATGTGATGATCATGTTAGGGTTGGGTGTGGTATACATGACTAATGATGCTGAATACTCTTATTGCATGACCCCTACCTATATGAACCTTATATAAATGTGTGATCAAAGTGTGCTAGGAATCTTCTATTCTAATATTGAATATGTAAGTGTCTCCTATGATGTAATGTGAGTGTCTATAGTCTAAAGTCCTTAATGCTCTATATGTGTGTATGACTTGAGACTTGAGGGTTGTTGTACATGTGTTGTGATCCTTCGAGGGTGGCTCCCTCAATGCTATATTATAGCCATTATGTGATCATGTTTACCAAAGAACACACATGCTTTTCATGCATATCTATGAATAGGGTAGATTCATGATGATTTAGGAAATGATAGTTCTTCTATGCATGTGAAGTATATGATTAATGAAGTTATGAAAAATGTGTGATTAGATGTATTATGTTGTCACATCCAGGAATACCCCTTAGACGTAACCAGAGTTGTTGTCCTCTTTGAGGAATAAAAGTAGACTCTTACCTTACATCATTACATTCATAGGTCAAATTTAGCAGAAAATTAAAAACTTTTCATTACATTTATTCGGAGGTTTACATAGACCTCCACATACACATAGTGTATATATATACATGTATCAAGTATACATAAACCCTTCATATAGGAAGATTACCGAGTCGTCTACTTATATTGCACAAAAACATATAGAAAATAACATAGTCTCAAAATAGTCGTCTCATCTCATTACCACATAATAATAGTATATAAAATTTTGCCTAGCCCATACATCAAAGTAAGAACGCTTCACATGGGCTATACAGTACATCATACTAAATGGAAAAGAAAGAACCATAGAAGTCTTTAACTAAAAATAAATCGATTAGCTAGATTGTGACATCGCCCTCGAAAATTGAAGACCTACCCTACATTGATGAATAATAGATCCAAGTCGTCTTCAATGTCGTCTCCAAAAGCCCTTCAACGACCGGAACAAAAAACTTTGGGGTAAAGGGACAAATGGGTTTAGTACGCCACTTGTACTATGTATGAGACCATATGCACACATACTTTGAAATCATGCTAATAAAAGGGACATTTCAATAAGTATGATCTTTTCACGAAAAACCTTTATGTATATTTAACAAGACTATATCAAATAAATAAGGCATATTCATACACTCATAGTCTTGTACATCACAAAACCAACAACATCACAACTTAGTCATGTCAACATGCATATCATGAAATTAGACATAAAGTGAAAGAAATTCTACCATCATGTCATAACCTCATCAAGCACAAATAAGATTTCATTATAATATAACACAAGCAAAACAATTACCCATGAACCCCTATCAAGTCAATAAGTGCACTGACTAAGCAAAGGCCCATAACCTTACTCAATCAAGTAACTCAACAAGAATCATGACGAACCTCCTACTTCATAGAGTAGAGAATTTAAGAGTACATATTAACATGCTTTAACAATGTAGACCACTTACATGTTCAAAAGAGTAATGGATATCACATATTATCCTTAAGAAGTAAAATCATCATATACATATCATTACATTTATAAGCATATACGTTAAGAAGAACACCCTCCAATGACTTCACTTAAGACTAACTAGTGCAATGTATAGGTAGAGTCCCATCATAGTTAGAGTTCAATCCTTTAGTTCATTTTCCCTTTTTGGGAACATCTTTCTGTGACCGACATAGACCACATGATATAATATGGAATCTTGTGTGATGGAACCCTTCACCGAAAGAAGGCGTACTACATGCCAAGGTAGTACTAAAACATGAACAGAGAAACTACATGGATCTACTAGCTAGTATTCCTATGGGGGCAACATTGTTCAATAAATAGGAGATATAGTTGGGACCCTCTTTATTCTACGTGCACTGTGGTCTTCAATCTCAAGATTACGTTAGTGATCCTACCTTCCCTATGTGGGATGGGACACTCCTCACTCTAGTTCATTCGGTTCTAAGCTAGAGTCCCTTTTTGAAATGTCTTTTATGTATTTATTAATAATGATATCTTATTGTAGGTTATAGGGTCTAACCTTTATATAAAAACAATCATTATCATCATGGCTCAATAAGGATTGCACGAGTAAAACCCTTTCATTACAATTCATATAAGTTAGGTCAGCACATTTACGTAGCACTTCATAATCAGGCACATTGGTAAATCATTCAGCATCCTTATAACATTTACATCTTAAGACAACACCTCACAAACCATAGTTAATACATTTCAATTCAACATCATACAACCCTATCAATCCTAATACAAGGCATACTCCAATACAACATAATGACATCATCAGACATACCAAGTCTCCTTCTTAATTAATCATCAAGGTATTACCATCAACCCTTAGCTAAAACCAATTAGGGTATAACATCATCATAATTCAATGACCAATATGATAAAAAGGCTATAAAAATAACTATATCAAAATTCAATACTAGATCATAGCATTAGATAAGAAACATAGATCAATTTACAACATACTTCATAACCTAGATCAAAGTCTCAAGAACAAGCATGAATAGACCACAAATCACCTTAAGTATTTATTATTATTTTATCAACATTATCTACTAGAATTTCAACAAATAACAAAGCCAATTGAACAAATACAATACAATTCATATCAATATCATCACCTAGGGTTAAGGGTCAGTTTCTACAAACTAGACCAATTCATCAAGATATAACAAAATTAAGTTAAAATACATGTTAATATATCCATAATATCCAATGTAAATTATAAAAAATCAATTCATAACATGAATTTCATGATTGGAAAAAGACCCATTTGAAAATCCAACTTTTGTAATCAAGTTGATGGAACCCTTTAAGGAAATAGGTCTCAAAGGTTTATTAGATCCAATACCTTGTTAATTGATGAAGATTAATGATGAAACTTTTCTCTTTTAATACCTTAAACCCTCCCATATCTTGGTCATAAATGGTGTTCTCTACTAGAGAGAGAAAGAAGAGAGAAGAAAAAGAGTTTGGGTTTGGGAATTAAGAGCTTAGGTTAGTCTAATTTATTTTAGGGTCTTTATATAGGTCATAAATTAACTTCATTAGACCTATATAATCCCCTAAATAATTAAACTTCTTAATTAATTAATTAATTATACTCAACTAAAAAAGTGTAGAAAACTAGAGCTTCAGCGGCGACGACATGATCGACGCATCGTGGGTCAATCGACGACAAACGCGCCTTCCGTGCTGCACATCTGCTTGATTCAGAGACAATGAAAAATAGTCCCATCAATGTTTTGTCTAAGTGCTGGCCAACATATGGAATCGACTCCCCGTCGATCCACACACGCCTCATCGACTGCTTTCGTGGGTGCACACTGCCCAGGCAGTCCTTGACCCTTGGTTTGTCCTTGGGTGGTTTTTCTTGGACTTTTCGACTATGAATAAACATAAAAACATGTTATACACCCTTTGTAACGACCTGTTTAGTCGTTTTGAGCAGCAGATTTTAATTCTGGAAAAAAATTGTCTTGGTCGACGGATCCCACGACGGACCGTCACAAGCACGACGGACCGTCGAGGGGGTCTCATTCCAAAACACTTAGAATTCTGAAATTTGGGTACTGAAATCGACTCTCTGAACTTCGTAACGAAATGGAAGGACGGACCGTCACAGGCATGACGGGCCGTCACAAACCCTTGGTAAAATTTAGTCTCTGAACTCTGTGACGGAAGCAGCAGGACGGACCGTCGCAGGTACGACGGGCCGTCACAGGTTGCGTAAAACCTGACTGGGTCAGATTTCTGTTAAATATTTTAAGGGGCGCTTGGGACTATTCCTGCTTATAATTATAAATTTAGTGGGTTAATGTTAATAATTTAACTACTTGGGGGTTAAAGGACATAACCTTGAATTAATTAATAGGTTAATTCAGCATCTTTTATACTAATTATATGCTAATTAGGGTGAAAGAAAGAGGGTTTGAATAAGAAAAATAGAAAGAACAGAGAGAGAGAGAGAGGAGAACGCACGAATGAGAAAGAGGAGAAACGAAGAGGAAAGCAAAGCATTGGAAAAGTAAATTGCTTGAATCACAATTCTTCGGTGGAGGTAGGTTATGGTATATGCTATTCGTATTAAACTCTTAATAGCGAATGATATGTATTGGGTAGTATTGTAAACCTCTCTATATGCTTAATTGTGTGGTTTCATGATATGAATATTCTAATTATGATGAATTAACATGATGAGGCTATTGAATCCTAAATCTTGAAGAAACCCTAATCTACATTGTTAACGATGATGCCTTGGTATAAAAGAATGCTTGATGAACGAAAGTAGTGAGATTAGGGGATCGGGTGTCACGTTCCGACACCAGGATAGTAATAGAGGATCGGGTGTCACGTTCCGGCACCAGGATAGTATATGAGGATCGGAGTGTCACGCTCCGGCACAAGGATAGTATATGAGGATCGGAGTGTCACGTTCCGACACCAGGATAGTATATGGATCGGGTGTCACGTTCCGACACCAGGGTAGTATATGAGGATCGGAGTGTCACGTTCCGACACCAGGATAGTATATGGATCGGGTGTCACGTTCCGACACCAGGATAGTATATGAGGATCGGAGTGTCACATTCCGACACCATGATAGTATATGGAGCGGAGTGTCACGTACCGACACGAGAGGAATAAAGTTAATGAATCTTGAAATATGTTAATATACTCAATTTAATGAACCTAATTCCCAAATGAGTATGGTATTGAGGCTTGAGTCCTCATGGGTGTACTTGGCGTTACTTATTAATGATTATAGTACTTGATGTTGCCACCGGTTGAGTATTGTAGTTGATTTTATGATATTATCTTATCTATACTGTTTTCTATTTTGAGTTGGCCGATGATACCTACTCAGTACTTGTGTTTGTACTGACCCCTACTTGTATGTTTTTCTTTGTTAATTGTGGGGTGCAGCAAACGTGCCGTCGTCTTCAACTCAACCGCAACTCTAGTCAGTCTTCATTACACCGGATTTCAGGGTGAGCTAATGCTTCTATCTTGGACTGGATCTTCTTCTTCATGTCTTGATGCCTCGAAATTCCGGCATGGACTAGCTTTTACTTATTTTAGCTTTCTTAGATACTCTTAGTTTTAGTAATTTGAGGATAGATTTTCTTGTGATGATGACTTCCAGATTTTGGGGATAATAATAGTTGTTGAGTTTTTAGAAGTTATTTAATTGATTTTCATTAATGAGTTTAAGTCTTCCGCATTGTATTTTGTTCATTATGTTTAAATGTTTGGGTTTATATTGGCTGGTTCGCTCACATAGTAGGATAAGTGTGGGTGCCACTCGCGGCTCGATTTGGCTCGTGACACCCTTCCACCAATTTTCATAAAATTTCCAACTCCAAAAAACTAGTCAAATAAGCTAAGGCATGCTAGTACCTCATTGAACTAGTTTTCAGACGTCACGGACATTCTTGGACGGTTTGGTTTCTATACTTCCTAAATGACTTAAAATTATTAAAATGGACCTTAAAACATTGTCTTAACACTATGAAACTTATGTTAGGCTCTATAACA
Source organism: Solanum peruvianum (assembly GCA_027705065.1). Taxonomy (NCBI): domain Eukaryota; kingdom Viridiplantae; phylum Streptophyta; class Magnoliopsida; order Solanales; family Solanaceae; genus Solanum; species Solanum peruvianum. The sequence continues at coordinate 40,541,982 of JAKWJD010001759.1, read as the reverse complement.
CGTCTTGGATTTTCAAAGTAGTACATATGTGAAGGTAGATCTCACATGGTATGCACATAAACATGATCTATGATTGTTTGAACTTGTGAAAGGACATTCTCATATTAAGTAGGGTCTATGATGGAAGGAAATTCTTATATTAGAATCTTTTGTGCAACATGATGTATGAAGGAGGAAGCTCCTAAAGACTTCTTTATGAACTAATGCACTAAAGACTTAAATATATTTAAAAAGGTAGTTAGAGACTAGCACCGAGTGAACATCACAAATGATAGTGGGGTATTCAGGTTAGCAAGTCCGGGTTCCCAACACAGATGTTGTCGCATGATATGGAAACCTCAACGCTAGTAAGTCATGGTTTCTAGAAGCAATATCCATGTTCCATAACAATATGCCCCTGTAGGTTATAACTTGTAGTTTCCACCTAGATAGTTATGTACGGATGGTTGCACCTTAGGAAAGTGTTAACCCTCTCTTTTCGGTATGGGAGTAGAACAATGGATTTCATGTAGCTCACATGGTCTATGTCGGTTATAGCTATGTTTCCCGAAGGTTAATAAAATAATCAAGATAGGAATATGAATTCTAATCTAAATTCCTTTATAAGTGTACTTAGTATATGGAGGACTATGGATCCTACCTATGAATTGCACTAGATATCCTCAAGAAACGATATGATTAGATCCTCTTACGTTGTAATGAATTATATTATGTATGACTTGTATGAATGCATATTTAAGGACTTTGATATGTTAAGACGTGAACTATTATTATGCATGTGAGTTACACTTATGACTTGTAAATGAGTTTATCTAGTATATGTAAGGGTATGGGACTCCATGTGTACATTTCACAAGTAAGCTTGTGATGGGTTATAAGGGTTGTTTACCTATGATATGAACTAAATGAATTATGACTAAGGTTGTAGTAAAGGCAGGAGTCCTTATTTGATGCTATGAAGTATGTGGCCATATGTCTAGTTATAAATGAAAGTGTTATGGCTATAGGGTGTCTCTTAAGCAAAGAGCTTGGATAGATCTCCGAATTTCTAGTAAAGGGACCCGTATGATTCAAGGGCTGACTACGTCAAGATGTTTCTATGAGTTAGAGTAATAGATTAGATTTATTGTTATGTTGTTAAGGGTCGTGTCTGTATTCTATTCTATTGAGTTGTTTCTTAAGATGGAAAATAGACTTAGAGTCTACTTATGTACCTATACTATTATATATATATATATATATATATATATACATATATATATATATACATACAGACATAAAATCTTAAGTCATTAAAATTTTAACAAAAGAAATGATATAAACTTTTCTACTTTGCCTACTATCTATGAAGCCTCTAAATAACAAAGTTTAATGTCGGGATAAGACCTACAATATCATGACTAAACTGAAAAGAAAATGAAATCTTCCGGTAGCAAGGAGGCTAAAAATTTCTAACTTGAACTCCATGTTGTATCAACTAAGGTCCTATTGATGATCCTAATAACGTGGGTTTGCATCATGAAAGGATGCAAGCCAAATGGCTTAGTACGTTGAATGTACAAGAATGTCAGGGGAATTCTAAAGCATTAAGATTATTTTGATCATGGTAAAAATGGAACATACTTACCTCTTTTCTAACCTACTTAACTCAACGATACTCAAAACAACTCAAACTTACTGAACTCAAAAGTAATAAAGGATGAGATACTCAACTCACTAATAAGGTGCTCAACTCAGTCCAACCCAACAATAAGGTAATAGACAAAATGAAATACAGATCAACTCAAGATACTCAACTTTAAATACACAATTCATGATACTCAAGGATACATCCATCGTAAAAGATGAAATGTATTATGAAGGCTATGAAATTGTAGATAACAACTCAATATATTGAAAAATACAATAACACTCTATGTGTATATAAAAATACAATATAACTTTGTGGGAGTTTCCCTAATAAATAACAACTATCAGCTCAAGTGATGATACAACGTCTTGCCGACTCTGCCGAAAAATGTCCTATACTTTGTCATCATATAGAATGCCTTAACTGCGTGGATCCACTAGTCTATGCTAAAAGCATCTTAAGGAGGCATATATAAACTATGATACTTTACTACCTATAATGGTTATATGGTTTATGGAGATGTCAGTTATCTTAATCAAACTCGTCCCTATGTCGGTACTTAATACAAATCCTAAAATACTCAGCTCATATGTATAAAAACATAATTTTTTAATTTTGTTTGATATAAATACTTAAAACATAGCTTAAAATCTCTCTTGGAATTGATGTTCCCTTTCTTACACAAATGTGAACAAATTTTTAAACTCTTTTGAAAATCTTAGTTTCGTCTCATATTAAATGTAAAAATCACTTACTCTTGAGAATATTTAGAGCCTACATAGTCTTTGAAGAAATGATTTTTACTCCTAATCCTTATGCAACTCAAAGTTTAAGTCTTAAAAAAGTTAAACAACATTTGTAGAAGACTTCTTAAAATATGGTTCATTCCGAATATGGACGTAAATGACTCGATGCTAGTTTTTCAATTACCCAAATACTTGGAACTCAAGCGCTTCAATGATACTACTCATTTCAAGAATTATCAACTCGGAGGGTTCATGCATAACTATGAGAATCAACTAATCAACTCAACTAATCAAAAGAGACTTCTCATCTCATGATTGTTCGACTTATAGGATTCATTCAAAAATATGGGCATAAACAAAATTAACTCAAGGACTACATGAGTAACATGTAATAGTATCATGATTATAATAACAATATCGACAGGGATTAGGAACTAAATACTCAAGACTTAGAACTTGAAGATACCACTAATCTCAACGATACTCAATTTATGGAGAACCAGCAAAATTTATGGACATGAACGACTCCACTCGAAAGTGTACATAACTACATCAAACTCATGCATGCAACCTTGTCCTTATCTTACTTACTTCCTCAAAATTAAGTTCAAATAAATGATGGATCTGAATCAATTGATTTAACTCAAAAACTTTCTTGAACTCTACTTTTAACTTTGTCTTGAATGTGAATTAGGAATTCAAGAGTTTTGATTCCTGACATGGAGGGTCTCTTATTGCAAAATTAGAATCATGAATGAAGTCTCATCATCCTCGTACTAACTTTCTCGTGTCTTCAAACAGGTTATTAGAAGTTGAAGAATACTCCACAAAAACACTTGAACAAATATTCTTAAAATGTTGAAAGAGAATTTAAAAACATAACTCTTAAATCTAACTTTAATTTGAATTATGAATTCAAGATTATTATCATGGTTTGAATTATATTAGGTATTAAGAAGTAGTTTAGAGTAGTTAGAATCAAAAAAGAGTGAAGGTACCCTTTGAAAGAACTCAAACGGAGAAATTTATTGCAAACTAGATAAGGCATGTGAACCTGGGACAATGGGTGGTGAGGGACGCTAGACTTTCAGAGAATACTTTGGGGCACTCTTGGTTGCATGATGCGCTAGGCCCTAACCCAGAAGACTCGATGAAATTAGTTGCTCATTTTCTCACCCTAATTCACCTAAAATAAAGCGGTTTCTTCTTCAATCAATTAAATTTGTTTACTTAATATAACTACACTATAGTAAACTTAAAAAACAGTCAAATCACTAAATTTCATCTCAATAAATCATAAAAAAATCTACACAACAAGAATTAGAATGCACTACATGAACGCCTATCAAGAAATGTAATCTTTCACATTCTAGAATCAAAAATTTCGCTGAAAGTAACATGATTGGCGTGTCGGTGAACTAATGTAAGCTTACATACCTCTTTGGAATCAAACCATGGTGAAATTCCGCAACAAAACATAAGAATCTTCACAAACGCTATGATAATTTTCTTCTTTTTAGTTCTTGAACTCTCCACTAATACCCATGGCATATATTAGGATTATAAAACTGTACATAATAGTATTAGACCCCTGAAACATTACTAAAAATGAATTAAATCTTATTGGGTAAGGAAAACACCAAAATACCTCTCACTATTTCCAGCTAACTTTCCATTATTGGACAACCTAAATTCTAAAGGTCATATCTACCCATCAGAACTCTAAACATAGCAAAATTGGTGGAAGTAAGAAGATAATTCAAAGATATTTCATAAGGTACTTTGTAGAACGCTTAAATAATCTTGTTCTAGGAGTTGTGATTGCTCTATGTTTACCCAACACTCATACTTAGCTTAATTTCCATATTTCTAATTTTGTGTTATATCAAATTTAGTTCTTCTAGAACTTAAGGTGCTACATCTAGTAAACATACCTTAATACTAGAGAACTTCTAAATTACTTATCAAAAACTTACTCACTACGAAGGATATATCATGTCTTAGCTAAAACATTTTTCCAGGATTTTACAATATCTCCCCCATGAGATCATTCATCCGCGAATGCAGACTTGATTGGGTATGGGACGGGGTTACTCATAAAAGGTATAAGTCTTATGGTATGCTCTTACTATATTAAAGGTTAACCCTAAGGCATAAGTTTATACCTCTCAATTGGAATCTCATACCAAGACTATCACTCTTTACCAACACATTTGACACATAAAAAAAACCACCTAATGTTTAACAACAATACTTTCAAGCTTTCAACTCTAACATCACAATTTTTAAGGGGAACTCCTAAAAGATATCCCCAATCTATTTATATTTCCTTACAATCTTACCCTCAAAGACTTGACTTGATCTTTCATCTCCCCCATAGGTTTAAAGCTGCGATTTGAATGCTATGAACATATTGCACATTGAAAACTCAATTATTCTATCTATGCACACATGGAAAATTATTACTTAATTAGAACCTTATCTGGTAACATACCCTATAGGTACACCTCTTAACGCTCTTGTTACTGTTGTGACTTAGCCACATTTCCCTACCCTTATCTAAAGGCTAGGGTCTCTCACATGTAATACTCACATTCATTGCGACAACCATCACAATTCTTCACCTACTCTATGTTAGTTCTTCTAGATCGAATATCTAGACTAACATCATCGCCGTTATGTTTGCATGTCTTTTGGATTATGAAACTAATCTCAAATTCAACCTTAACGATCATTACGAAACACCAATATGAATATGATTGCTTTCCTACAATGATATACCTTATTAATTGATCACTTGTTTAACCTTATTATAATCATGACTCTCAAAAACATATCATATCATATCCTAGCTTAGATTTATAACTTTATGAATATTTTTTATCTTCTATTTAACACTTATACTTGGTTATTACCTACACAATGACACTTCATCACAAACTCCTTTCTATCTAAAACACACTCTACCTACTTGATGGAATCTTCAAAACTCATCACTTTTTAGTTTACGCATAAGGGACAAATCTTCATTAGTAACTTACTAGGTGCATGACCATAGTATTATAGCTTTTCAAAACACCATCTCCCTTTCTTATATTACTAAATCACTACATACTATTTTTTAACATAAGAGGCACTCCTTACTACTATTGTTCGTGATCTCGTAACTTATGGTATCCTTTCAAGTGAAAATACTACCAAAGATATAAACATACCTCCTCATAAGGATCTCAACTAAATCAAGGCTTAAGGAAAATACTACAGCTTGCTTTTAGCTTGAATGCACGATTCACACGAATATAAAGGCATTACTTTGAAACTCAACACTTATCTCACAAATGGGCTACTCTAAAGACATTTTGGAGTCCCATGACTTCCTCAATACTTTTTCAAAAAATAACTCATCCATAAATTATTGAATTTCTTAATCAACCACCTTTATTATTATGGGTAGTTGAATGGATTTAAAAGCACACATGAGTATCTAAAATGTTTGTAGTCCATTATATATAGAAATGGGGCTCTCACAACATAAAAATGATACTACTACAAGGACTTCATACACACCGTAGGACTCTTGAACTTTGTGCTCTGATAAGAAGTTTGTGACGACCCAAGCCTACATCCTTAATGTGGCTAACACTCAAGAAGCATTGTTGGTCCCCAAGAAAAACCTCAGCCTTGCTGACTTAGTAACCCGAACAATCGTTATTATAGGAAATACAATCATGCATGAAAAATCTTGGCAACTACCCCATAAAATCGGGTGAGATGCCACTGAGTTGGTGGAGCTACATCGAGTAACGTTGTCACTACAGTCAGATAGGCAAACACAAGGTAATTAAGGGAAATTCTATTTATTACATGTTCCTAAGTACATAGAGCTCTCATAACATAACCCTAGAAACCTCAAACAACTTCTCTAAGCTAGATAAGGAATGAGAAGTCGATCTCTAGGAAAAGATTAGAGGATATTGTGGATTTGTTGATAAATTGACCATCTCAAATCTGAAAAAGATTAAAACAAAGTCAAAAACCCTTTGTAATCGCTTGGCGCCCATGTAGGATTGGTTTTTATGAATTGAGTAGTACAAAACATGTGCTTACTACGTGATATATGTAAATCAATAGTAAGGTTCGGTGTAGACCTTCGTGCACCATGTCATTTACATGAATAATCCTTAAAATTTTGAACTATGCGGGTTTATACCTTGGGTGGAGCATATGATGAGTTATTTTAAATACATAGAATTACTATCATGGATAGAATTGGGTCAAGTATAAGGACATGAAATAAAGAGTGGAACTAGATTTATGAATATAAGGTACATCCGAAAGTTTTACTACTGACACAAAAAAATTATGAATTGTGATTAAACCCTAGGAAGAAATTTTAATAATGACCTAAGGCTAGGAATGGTTTGTTATTATATATGTAATGAAGACTGAGGGCTAATTCGTAGGGATGATTGGAATTCGACGCTTGTGTGATTCATGGTTGTTCTTGACTCATTGTGACACTATACATGTATAAAAGCTGCAATATTGATCATACTTCTTATGAATGTGATAGATGAATAATCATTGCCATGAATCATGACTTAAATGTATAATCTTGATGATGTACTTGTGATTGTGATTGTGGTGTGTGAATGAGAGTAATTTTCGCACGTTCTGACTAGCTAACTTGGAACGTATTGACATATTCCATCAAGCTAACTGGGATCGGGTTGGCACGTTCCGGCACAACTATGGTATAAATTTACTCGCTCTGAAAAAATAATAGGATGGGATTGTCATGTTCCGGCAAGCTAACTGTTTGGGTTCGAAATCTGTGAGAGGACAAATGATGTTCAATATAAATGTCGTTTATTTGTTGTTCATGTACTTGTTGACAGTATTTTATATGCTTGAGATAGGTTAATGGTTAAAGTATTATATTGGTCTGTCTATGTTGTTCCTACTTAACTTGTGCGATGATGAATTATAATTTTTCGTTTGGGGGTTGTAAGGGCGAGAGTAAATATAGTCGATATGAAGAGAATTCCAAGATGGATTTCACCTTTAGGGTAAGGAGAAGGGGCATAATATTATTAAAACTTGAATCAATGTGTCATGTAACTGGGTTGGTAAGGTGATGAGGTAGTAAGGTAGGACATATATGGTATAGGTTTATTCAGTGGCATTGTACTTGGAGAATTCTCACGTGTTTAAAATGGTTAAGTTATGATAAAAGATTCTGGTAAGGGGGTTGATACATAAAAAGTGGGAAGGTGGAGGAGCGAGTGCTTTATTTCCTAATGTTACTAGTTTGGCTCTTATATTATGTTGTAGTGATAGTGTTGACCGATAAAGCCTACCAGTACGTGTGTACTGATACTACTCTTGCTATGAATTTTGACATAGCGTGGTTGCATGATTGGTAATTTTTTCTTAGGTGAAAAGGAAGAATCTCCAACAAATTCTACTTTTCCATTCGCATGATCGGAGTTGTGTTATTTATTTTATGTGTCCATTGCACTCTTAGTATGTGTTATACTTGTTTAGACTAGATCTTATGGATTTACTTACTGTTATTTTCATTGTTTAACAAAAAATGTGTTTATAAGAATTATTTATATAATCATAGTATCCCATTCACTTCCATTTTCTTAAAATATCTGCATATTTTACTATTGGGATATTAGGGTTATCCTACATATGTTTTAGAGTGGATGCTCGCACGACCCGGTAGGTTGGGTTATCATAAATTGGTATAAGATCCAATGTTACCAGTCTTCCCGTAAAAGAACATAGTGTGTTGACTTCTTAATCTAATCTGCAAGAGTCTAGGAAGCATTCTAGGAGTTGTATCACTCTTTCACTCTTTTCGTGGAAAATGATGCCTTTGGTATGAGTTGAGTACAATTGGTATCTCAACAGGTAAATTGGATGTAGTAATCAAGATTGAGGAGCCACAAGCAAGGTAATTGGAACTGGGAAACTTCTATATGGTATCTTGCTTACGGGAAGTGTAAAAGTGTGGATGATCAATAAGTCCATAATCCATGGATGAACCAACCAATAAAGTAAATTTTTTCTGATGTGTGATAATGACTCTAAATGCGTGACTTTGTTGTTGAATCAATAATGAATATGGTCTTTTTGTAGTTTAAATTATCCATGAATATGTTCACCTTGTTGTGTGAAATGACTAATTATGTGGATGTGTTGTGCAGGATGTGTATGATATGAGTAAGGCCACAATGTTGTATTTGAATATTTCATGTGGTAAAAAGTGCAGAGTGAATCTTAAGTAGTTAGTGGAAATTCCTTGAGTACTGTAAATCAAGTTGAGATATATTATAACTGTTATTTGTGTAATTTTCTTGGATATTTCTTAGAATGTATGGACGGTGGTGTCAAGTTTTAACAACAATAGGGATCAAATACCATGTACCATAGCATGGAAAACTTAGAAGTGTCATGGAATTGAAAAATAGGGACCCTAAAAATCACAAAGAATTAGAAAGAACACATAACATTTTGGCTTGGGTTCTGCACTACTAGAAATTTGACTTACTATCACAGTTCATTTGCCCTTGCAATAGACATTCCTACTGTAGACATAGGTCTAAGGCTATGGTTATGTCAACCGCTACAACAGATTGCGTAGCAATAGATTTGTTTCTACGATTTTGTGCGACGGTTCAAATAATTGTAGCCATGGATGGACCTATTGTCACGGTTCTCGCTTGAATTACTTGCCGACGGTTAGTGCCATGCTACAGTTATGACCCGTTGGAAAAGATATATATGCATTAGTTATATTGAGGTTATTGCGACCGTTTTTCATTCGATTCAACATATAACTTCATTCTATTTCGAAGGTTTTTATAGGGTAATGCAACAGTTTACAACAATTATAAAATTTTCGATCAATGGCTATGCTAGGGTTAATACATGGTATTACCACAATTCTTACATTATACGATAGTGATACTTAATCGATTGCTACCTATACATATTATTGGTCCAATTCCACAACATTATGTTATATTGCGCTATTGCAGTAATTTTATACCATAAAAATACACAAATCTTTGATGAGAATAAATGTTCATTACCAAAATTAGAATTAAAGGACCGTGATTCTAATATCAATAAAATCAAAATATTCAAAAAGACATAAAGTGACACTTGAAGTTGTCCCAAATTTTAAAAAAGACACTTAAACTATGCAAAAATCCTATTACCCACCTAAACAATCTTAACTAATATTGTTACATAATTTTTTGTCCACCTGGAATGGAGAGAATATGCCCTCTCTTAAAGATTGTGCACAAATTAAAAAATGAATATAATTTGTTTTTTACAAGTATTTTGCTATAAAATATATTTTCTTATTTTTGAAACTTTTTCTCTTTATTACTCTTCTTTTTTTCTTTCTTCCTTCTTCTTCAAAAATTCATTGTCATTTTCATGGTAACTTTTCACTTGTCATATTTTTTATCACAATTCCGCCTTCTTTTTTTACTACTATTAGTTTTACTGTCTTCAACTTTAAAATTATATCTAAATATTTTATTACATTTCGAACAATTTAATAACCAACTAGATTTCAATATGATTAGTAGGTATTATTTACTTTTTAAGATCAAAATTTCACCTAAGTTTTTTCAATTTTTGGAGAATTTTGATTCTTACAAAATTATTATTTCTAGTTTTGAAGTTATATGAGATGAGATAAATTAATTGATGATAGCTTCAAAATTTTTATTTTGTTACATAAATTATTTGTTTTGTTATTAATATCACAAATACTAGAAAATAGTATAAATTTGAAAGAAAAGAATTTGACTGAAGAAACAGAAGAAGATGAAAAAATGGAGGGGCTCAACTTGACGTAGGGATGGGTTGAGGTGAGGGTGGGAGGTGAAGAAGAAGAAACAAAAAGAAAATGAAGGGAGGGGTACCTTGAAAGATAAAGAATTTTAAGAGAAATTAAAATTAAAGCAATAAAATTCAAATAAGTCAAAAAGTAAAAGAGAGAAATAAATAAAACTTAAAATAAAATATATATATATATATATATATATATATATATATATATATATATATATATATATATCAAATTCAATTAACACGTATCACACAATGATTGGTATGTGATAACCACTTGCTATTTAAAATCTGGTATTGGTCGAAAAATGGTGTAATAATATATTATCGGAATCTTTTAGGGGGTAATAGGGCGCCCGCATAGTTAAGGTTTCTTTTTTTGGGAATAGGTGTGTGATAACCACTTGCTATTTAACTCTTGCTATGTCTTTTCTCAATCTTTTTATAGCATTCAAAAAAAGGTGAAACTCATGCCCCACATACTTTTCAATGGTAAAAAATATAAAATTTCAAGAACATTAATAAAGTTGACATCAATAATTCTGCTCCTATGTCAAGTCTTCACTACTTCTTTCATCGCTTTCTTCGATTTCATTACCTTCATGCAATTAAAAATCTAAAAATAATTTAGCAAATTTTTGCAAAATTTAGTATAGTAACCTCCTTGGTATGGCAGCCCAGAGAAGTGATTAAGCTAGAAGGTTACACATTCAAACTAGATTTAGTATTGACTACACATAATGTGATTAAGCTAGAAGTTATTCAGCCTTAAGATTTTTCTTATTTGTTGACACTTTTGGGCTAGAAAGTTAACAAAATAGTTCAATATAGCAAGAAATGATTCATATCTTGGTTTCGATGAACACTGTATTACCTCAATACTCATTAGATCAATAAACACTTCCGTGGCACTTTGGAGTTGATCAAATAGATTACTTACTACATGTGCTGTACAACAAAATTCATGTTTTCCAAACAAACATTTTACCTCAAAACAAGCTCAATTTTACCACAACAAGAATTCTCAATCAGAAATGCCCCCTCCCAATTTCTGAATTATTCAAAGAAAGAAAAGGGCAGAGAATGAATAATACAACTAAACAGATGGACTTATACAAGCAGCAAGTAGTTTTCCGTAATGGAGCAACTAGTTTCTTGTTTCTACTTTTACAAGTTTTATAAGTTCTGATTTATATTATTCACTCAATACAACTTATACGAGCAGAAAAACCAGAAAATTCATGAATCTAACAACTGGAAACATTGTCTTCTTTAAAAGAAAATATAAAAATCAACAGGCAAATTACGGACATTAAACTGTCATAAAACAAGCATGCATTGAACACCATCTCGAGAACCCATCCTTAATTTTCCTTCTTTACAGATCCTCTATGTTACAACCAAAATATAGATTGTCATAATTCCTTTAACTTTTCCCCAACTTCTCTGGATCGATTGCATAATAACAACCATCGTTATAGCTTATAACTCCTAAAACTTGTCCAGTCTAATCCTAGAGGGTAAAAACAACAAAAACAACAACATAACGAATGTAACACGTTATGGTAAGGAACAAATCAAGTAGCAACAACAAATAACAACATTTACGGATAAGATGCACCTTCTATCTTAATCCTCAACAATCAAAATATAAAATTAGCGACACCAATCTTTTTCAGCCCCTTGAACAAAAGAATATTCTCTTGGTGAAGGAGTGGACAATGCTTCCTGTATGTTAGGATCAATTAAATACCGCATGCTTAAGTTGTTCGATAACATCTGCAATAACTTCTTGTCATACATTTTCTTTTGTTCCTCCATTTATATCTCAATTTTCTGCATCCTCTCTTGCATTTGGTGCATTCAATCACTTTTTGTACTTAAAGTTGATTTCAAATTGCCAACTTTTTTTCCAATGTAGTCTTTGTAACTCTAGTGCCATGTAGTCTTAGACATCCGGGATGTTCAGGACCCATGACGGTTGAAAATGCATCAACATACTCACATTTTATGCTTATTTGTTTTTCAATTTCCTCCGTTTCAGCCTACCAAAGCATATCAAACAAAAACAATCTTATGAAATAAATAATTGATCTCAATAAAAAATAATGAAAATAGACAGTCTTCATACAATTTTACTAGTAGTATCTTCTTTTGAAGCCTTCTACAACCGTCCGGGTTTTTTGTTCTTGTAACAACAAAGAGATCCTTAGCTGATACTATCTCCTCCTCTTTCTCTTAATCATGTATATATATATATATCAAAAATACAGTCACACTTGAAGTGATTCAGAAGCAAATTTCATGAACAGTGGATTAGATACTTTACTTATGGAAAGTGTACCTAACTAACTAGAATTAGAGAATAAGACCAATTGATGAGATGTATTGTTCCCTACTACTATAAATAAAAAGCCCAAAAATTTGAATAAAAAATATATATAAGAGAATATATCATCTTATTACGAACTAAAGCGAAACTCTTTTTGGCACAAGTGTGTGGATTCATCAGTTTTTTTCGATTCTTTGCATTTGTTTAAGACATTTCTGCAAAGAAATGAATCAGTAATGTTAATCAAAGGCATAGTAGTGTTATATAGTGTACTATACGAGGTCAATATTAGTCTGTCTTTCCTTTATAACAGTCATGTGTCTTGTAAACAAGTTATTTTAATACATGTGACTATCACAGTAAATGAAGAAAGAAGTTGCAACATATTACAACAGAGAAGAGAGTAAAAGAAAAATTAAAGATAAATCTAAACTATTATCATAATACTTCAGACACTATATTACCAACAGAACCTCAGGTACAAAAGAATCTATACTATTATGTCAGCAACACCGATATCACACTATGGACGATTATGTTATATCAGTATAGAACTTTATCCAAATGCTTCAGTATCGATACTATTCAGATGGTAACTATGTGTCGATTTACTTTTTTAGCAGTTAAAGTGGAGATTAGGGTGGTCCGCATATAAACCATAATAATTCTAGAGGTCTGAATTACAAATAAGATGAATCATATTTTATATGCTAGAGTGCTAGTTGAAGTTGACATATCTCAAACTTTGGTAGAGATAATAACAGTGTATTCTCCTTATGGGTCTTTCTACTAAGGTCTTAACTATAACTATAGGCCAAAATGTTGCTCCAATTGCTTAAACTTTGGGCATGACAATGATCCACCTGTGATTAAGGAGGCACCTCTACGAGAAAGACAAGAGCAAGGAAAAATCATAGGAATATCCAAACATAGAAAGCCAGACCAGCTATATCAGATGAAATATCCAAACATGTTAGTCTCAGAGATGCTACTGGAAAAAGTGGTGTTATTTCTTCTAATAACTTTGAACTGTTGATGGTAACTAGGTCGGAAGAAGTTTGGAAGGGACCAAAAATCAGGAGCTATATTACAAATGCTACTTATTCAAAAAAAATGAGATTCTTATTTAGAGGAAAAGCAAAAAACGTGAATATTTTGATGCAACTAATAAAGTATCTTCTAAATCCTTCACACAACCACCAAAAAGATTCCAGGAAGGTTATTTATGGTTATTTTTGACAATTTGTGTACTAATCCAACTGCAAGATCCGTTCATTGATTCTTTAGGTTTCTTATCCTATTTACTTATTGGTACACAAAATTCATACAGTCACAACTTTTATATTTACGAGATATAGATATAAGGGGACAAAGAAAGCAACCAACAACTTCAATAGAACTATTGGACGGGGAGGATTTGTCACGTTATACAAAGATGAATTTAAGGATGGTTCCATGGTAGCAGTGAAGAGAATGAACAAGGTTTCTGAGCAACCTGAGGATGAGTTTTGCAGAGAAATAGAACTGCTTGCTCGACCGCAAAATCGTCATCCTGTTGCAAACACTTCTGTATAATTTTAATCAAATTATTATAATTTTATAAGCTTCTTTACATTCATTGCACTTATTTCTTGTTGCATGCATGTAGGAATATCTTCATTTCTATTGTGATCCTACTCTATGCCATAGGGACATCAAATCAAGAAGTATATTCTTGGATGAAAACTTTGTTGCAAAGGTAAATTACTTTAGTACAAGTATTAGCCTATTTTTTTACAAGGACGAAAATCAAATCTTTCTTTTGTTATTGCCTACTAATTTCGAAAAAGTTAACTCTAAAACATTCCCTGCTGCTTTATATGATCTTTTGGCACAACAAGTTATTTTTTAACTTTTGTAATATGATAGGTTTCATATTTTGGCCTTTCTCATGCTTTAAAGGATGGTTCTATTTTCTTTGAACCAGTAAACAAAGAGATCAAGGGGACTCCAGGTTGGGGAATTGTCTACGTATTGAGTAAAATTCTATCATCATTCATTACCGTGATGATGTAGAAGGAACTTTGTTTTGTTATTTAGGTTATATGGATCCTGAGTATGTCATCACCCATGAGCTTATGGAGAAAAGCCTGAACAAGGCCCACTACTACACCAATAGCTTTTGGACCAATTCCGATTCAGATTCTTTCTGGTTGGAATCCATATATGACAAAAAAACAAGACAAAAATATTGAAAAAGCCTTACCTCCAGAAACAAAAAAGCACAAACCAAACTACCAAAATATCAAGCCAAATAACTTTTTTTGTTTAAAAGGAAGCATGAACACAAGCTGAACTATAGAAACAGTAAACCAACCAGAATATATTAAAGCATGCTTACCAAACTTAAATAAAATCGGTAGATAACACCTAAAACATAAATGACTAAAAAATTCGATGGAAGTAGTGATTAAAGACATATCTTTCACAAAAAAAACAACAAAAGCATAGATGATACCTCCACAACTCATACACACTCAATTTGAAATCAAACAGCCTATCACTAGGCATCCACAATAATCAAAGAAGAAAATAAGCATTGGAGCGAAGGAGAATAAGTTTCATATTATAAAAAAAAAAGTTGTCTAAAACTATTAGAGGTCAAAAGGATTACCTTTTCGAGGCAACGACACTGAGACGAGAACACAGAAAGCTTTCCAATCGATTTTTCTATAGTTCTACTTTACCAAGAGTTGTCTTCTTGTATCTTTTGAGACTTCTGCAATACAAATAAATATTTTATAACTATACCCTCAAAGATTTTCTATAAAATTAATTTCAATAAACACGAGACAACTGTTAAACAATAAAGAGGGCATGTTTGTAACCTAGCTTATCTTAAAGTCATTAGGCATAGTAAGTAACCTTGCATATAGCATAGACAACCAGAAAGCATTAACGTTTAGAATCTAGAGCATTACTCAATCCCAAACCCTATTCAAGTTTAACCCAAAATCCACTTGATGTTTAACCCTAAATACTCAACTGTACTTCAAATTCATAGCGTTTTCTTTTCCTGCTTCACTGTATATCACATAATCAAATAGTGGAAGTCTATACAATACCTAAATTAGATAAAATAAAATAGATTTAAGACTAACCCATTAGTTACTCTTTAAGATTTTTCAAAAATTCAATGGGGACTTAGAAATCATTAAATAGCAAAGAAAACTTAAAAATTATTCACCTTTAAAACGAATTCGTGGTCAAACCACAAAAACTTCATCAAAAAATGAGATGGTTGTTCCTTGTTGTTTTATTCAACAAGCTTCACCAACAACTTCATCAATGAGCTTCACCAACGAGCTTTACCAACACCTTCATCAACAATATTCGCTAACACCTTCACCAACAACTTCACCTAGATATTTTGTTTTACTCAACAAAAGCTTCAGAAGTTCCTTTAAAATGCTCTCTCACATCGCTCTTGGATTAAAGGTTTTGGAAATAAGGATTTGTTATTTTTCTTTTACATTTTTTCATAAAGCACTAATATATCTTGCAAAATTATATTGGAGGGAAATATATTTAGGAGGGAAATCATTTAGTGCTAAAAAATCAGAATTATTTTCATAAAAATAACTATTGCCATAGAGTTATCTATTGCGACATTTCTAAAACATGTTGCTATAGATTCTCTATAGGGATGGTTATAGGGATGATGCAACCATTTATTTTAAGAATTGTTCTATTAAATTTAAGGCTATTATGATACGATTATAACCATTGTAATAGGTGAGCTATTGCTACGATAGCATAACCGTTGGTACATAAGCATTGTAGTAAGTCAAATTTTTAGTAGTGTTGGTTCTATTCGAGATACTGGAGAAGGAATAATCCCACCAGAGCTGTGCCACTACAACGGGAATTATTGCGCCAAAGTAGGACAACAGGAGGCAGAATCTCACCTATCTTCCCCTGATTTTCTCTAACATCAAAATATCCATCTCGATGGGATCTGAACATATTTCTGCAAATCTTATAATGTTCAGCAACATGAATAGGTATTATTATCGGGCTGCATTAGATAGCGGAAATAAGCATCTATGCATGAATAGTTGGGTGTTGTGATAATGGCTTAATAATGTTTAATTCTTATGTAGATTGTATTAGGCTATTTATATATGCATGAATTATGATAAGATTGTATATAGGATGCCTTAATTTTATAATTTTCATATTGTATCATCTTGGATCATTGTATGATTTGCTAATTGGTTTGGATTGGATTGTATGGATATTGGTAAGAGCCTTTGTGAATTTCTTTGGTTTGAATGGCTAAGGATTGAAGGTGATATTGATGGAATGGTGGTATGTTGACCTAACAATTTCTATATTCGGTAGTATATATCTTCAATTGTGATGAATGGTACGGTCCACTTATGGTGGCGTTGCTTATGTGCTTTGTTTGTCGGCATTACATTATGTATGCTAATTTATCATATTATGTAGCTTGTATAGATGATCATAGTGAAGGCTTATATGGCTTATGTGTATGAATGAAATGAAATCATGATTTCTCCTAATTGAATATAGGGGGGCATATTAGAATATGGTAATTTCCTCATGTGTGTATACTTGATGATAACATATGATTCATTCTAATTGACTATAATAGTCTTATGATGGATTATATTAATGTTGCCATAAGAATGGAAAGGGTGACTTGTAGTAGACCTAATTGTCCTTATGTGCTACTTGAATTTTCTTGTACATGTGATAATATTATGATGAAGTGTGTTCTTTTGGTAGACCTATTCCCCTCTACTTGATACATGAAGAATGTGAATATGAACTCTTGACTTAGTAGGCTAAAGCACCTTTGTCATTTATGTGTACATATGATCGAAAATATGAACTTGAACATGGTTAAGAGGGTCATTAACTTTGAACCTTCAAACTAGAAAAAAAGTTACGATGTCCTTGAAGTTGAAAGCCTTTATGTATCGTTCTTGTGTGACTGATGGACTTAGGGATAGGTTGGCTAGAACCACAAGACACCATCACTGAGAATGTGATTGAGTTATCCTATTTGACGATTGAGTGGAAGCCTATGGGATCCTTCCTCTGTATGCTGTATTATGATTTAGTTATGACTATTATATGGTACCACTTTATATGCCTTTGTGATTGAATTACTGTACGAGAACTAAGGCTAGAACCGAGTTAGTATGCTTGGGAATAACTTTACTTAAGGTGATACTAGACTACAAAGAAAAACTTTATATTCCTTAACCATGTGCATACATAGGATGTGTCCTAGTTCTACCCTCGGCAAGTCTAACACACTCCATAGGAAAAGGGTAGAGTCCGGATACCATGGCTAGCTAGTATGGTCTATATTATTCAATGCCTATTCTAATAATGTGGGATACATTAAAGTGTTTGATAAGTATTACAATGTTTAGGTAGTGGAATGGGACACTATATAGACATGGCACGAGTAGGCTTTGAAGATGTTAGGGTATAGGTTCCCTAAATCTACTCCAACACCATTATGTGAAGTCCTTGATTGCTGAATGTCTCTTCAATGGATTAATGAACATAGTTGACTTTTAAACTGATTCTTATGAGTAAAAAGATACTTATCTAGGGTATCTTTGAGGATTTCTTAGGTAGGCCTGAAGAGGGTGTACAGGCAGTCGTTTCCTATTATACATAGGTGAGCCTTATAGTAACTTTGTGTACCGATTTGTTTGATGAAATAGGAATAATCTTGTATTAGTTTTTCTTGAAGATCACTTAGATGTATGTGAAGGGGATTTATGGGCGGCCGTATCATATATTACTCAAGTGGGTTTTAGGATAACCTTTGGTAGGGAAGTTAAATGCTTATATAGTTTGAAGTGATGTTAATGCAATAATGTGTATTACTTGGAATATGTCTTGTACGTGTATATGTCAACTTGAAGGTGGTTTATTATACATTTGTTATGAAATTTTCTCAAACAAGAGCGTGAAAGTGTACATTAAAGCAAAATGATCTTCTAGAATGATTTCATTGCATCATACTTTGTGCATTCGACTGTACTAATTCCATACATTTTGTCTTATTTCTTAACGTGTAGGTGGCAATTGAGAGGAGTTATTTAAGTAAATCTTGAATTTTAGCATTAACTCAAGAAAGTTGGGGTATGTTCTCAATAATTCGATGACATAACTATGTTTAGATTTTCTTGTTAAAGACATTGTATTATACTTTGTTATTCTATTTTGTTGATGTATGTGGTGTGACCAAATATATCCGTGTTACTAAGATGGCGACAAAGAGACTTAGCTTTTTCCTATATTTTCTACCAGAGATTTTTAGATGGTGTTGTGAAAAGATTTATTTTCGCCGTACTTTACACATATATATGGGATGTATGTTGTCAAAGGGCTTGTATAAGATATCCGAGAGGCCAAAAATGTTGTGTCATGATTTGAGAATACCATTTCTTCTAGGATATATTCTCAGTCATGAAAATTTTGGTATAAGAGTATAAGATTATGAAGTAGTCTATAGAAATCCAAAGTCCTATTAAATCCGCGTCTAAATAGAGTCTTGTTCATCGGTGTGAGTCATGACACATCTATGAGCGAGAGGCTATAGGATGATAAAGTTTCACTTTCTTCATCAATCTTGTGTCATGACATAGAGTTGAGGTTATAAGTGTCTATTTCTAATTGCTTCTCGTTGTGTTTATAGGAGATGATTACTAGAATTTTGTCCTCAAATAGAATGAAGGACAAAGAAATTAATAAAGGAGTTCCCCAAGGTGGAAAAGTTCCAAAAGGAGCTCAAGTTCCTCTCCAAGTTGATCAAGTCCCTATTGTGGGTGGAGATAATGAGGTTCCGGTGGTCCCCTGGATATGAATAAAAGAGAGATTAAAGAGTCTCTACTAGCCCTATCCTGAGCCATGACAGCTCATGTGAATAGGGGTATTGAGCGTAAGGTGAATATTTTAGAGAGTAGTATGACCTATAGGTTTAGAGACTTTTTGAGAATGAATCCTCATATCGTTCTTTGCTCTATGGTGGGAGAAGATCACCAAGAGTTTGTAGATGGTGTGTATAAGATGTTGAGTGATATGGGGATGAACTCTAGGGAGAAGGTGGAGATAGATTCATACCAATTGAGGGAAGTTTATAAAGTATAGTACACTCAATGAAAATATTATAGGCCTGTTAAGTCGGGTCACATAGAATTGGAGGAGTTTAAGGAAGCTTTCATAGGAAAATATTTCTCGGGCAAAGGAGGGGCTTGAAGCTTGAGGAGTTCATTAAACTTAGAAAAGGTAATATGAGTGTTGAAGAGTATTCTTTGAAGTTCACCTGGTTGTCTAGGTATGCTCTATTCTTGGTGTCTTATCCTAGGGATGAGGTGTGTAGGTTTGTGACCGGTGTTACAGACCTTGTGAAAGAAGTGTTCCGTACAGCCATGCTCCATGGTGACATGAACTTTTCTAGACTAATGGTGTATAATCAATCCATTGAGGAGTCCAAACATAGAAGGATTGCAAGGAACTTTATTAGGGTTAAATTTGATGAGCAAAACCAATCTAGGTTTAAGAAGATGGCTCCAAATCAAGACAGATCTATTGCTCCCAAGGTTAATATTGGGAGTCGTAGTGGTTTCCAAGTGGTTAATAATACTTGTGGTACTTGTGGGAAGAAGCACTTTGGGAAGTGTCTAGCCGGTACAGGTGGTTGTTTTGGTTATGGTAAGAATGGTTATTAGGTGAGGAATTGTCCTACTATAGCTGCTAGAGGAAAAGAGGCCAAAAATCTTCCAGCAAGTTTTCCGGATGGTAGTTCTCTATAGAGGAATCACATATATTATCTCAAAGGAGTTCACTATTTTTTAAATATGATAGTTTAGTGTAATGTTGAAGGAGATTACTTTAGAAATTTAGGTACTTCACTATAAATTGCTTGTTGTTGTTAAAATTAAGGAAATCATCCTCTAAGTGTTAAATTATGTTTCTTATGTTTTTTATCTTCTAAATTTATGAATGTTTTACTTATTTTTCATGAAATCTTATATTACTAAAATGTCCCTTTTTGCATGTTTTTGCATATGTCATACTTGGTACATTATTTGTAATAACCCCATACTTTTCTATACTCTATAAGTATAGATTGGAGGCTTTTGATGATTTGAAGGAGAAACTTGGGAAATCTACTTTCTCAAGATTTGGTATGTCCTCCTATATTCGAGGACATAGTCTATGTTTCTTAGTTTTGTCATTAAGACTTATTATGTATTTCCTTTAAATTTAAAGGTCTATGTCCCTATGATATTATGTTGTGTCTTTTAGTTTGCTTGTGACGATGAGATTCTCTAAGTATTCATCGAAGACTTCCTTTTTATATTAAATATCGTGAAAGGTTATAAATTCCGCACTACTTTTCATTACCTATGTAATAAACAATAGTTAAGGGGATTGCACAAGACCCCAAAGGGTCAAGTGCGCTCGGTCATGACCCAAGTATCCTCCCTAACTTCTAGGGGGTGCTTTTTGGTTGTGACAGACTTGGTATCGGAGCATCAGGTTATGGGAAAAATTTAGGGTCTAAAAGTCTCACAATCCACGTCTAGTACAGTCTTGGTACCTGGTGTGAGTTGAGACACATCAGTGGACAAGATTATATGGGACGATCGAGTTTCACTTTCTTCATTACTCTTTTATTGTGCCATAAAACTTAACTCCATAAGATCTATTTACTCATCTCCTTTGTCCAGTGGTTTTGTAGGGTGATTTCTTGGAAGGGATATGTTTCTATGTTTGAGGGAGATAAAAGGTGAGTTTTGATGCTTATGATGGTTTTGTGGCTAGAAGAGTTGATACGAAAGTTAGTTTTGAGAATTTTAATGTGAAGCCATTTATGGCTATGTGTAATCTATGAGGTTTGAAGTATTGTGATGAGAATCTTTATGGTGATGTAGTTCTAATCATGGTAAGGGTTATAATAATTGAGTGAAGTGCCTTTTGGAGTAAATGAGTTATCTTGTGATTATGTTCAATGATGGTAGAAATGCCTTAACGTGTAAATTTGAGGAATGTTGAGAGAAAGTGGAGATTTCGTAGTAGTTGGGGGGGAACCCTTGTGTGTAATTAATGTTTCATAGTTGTTATTATGATTGGGTTGAAGTTCTTGTGTAGGTTTACTCAAAGGAAGAAATGCGCTATTAATACCTATTAAGGGAGTTTTGTCCCATTAGATTGAGTTAAGAGGTGCCCAAGAGTTGACTGATGTAGTGTTTAAGAGAGTGTCTAGGCTTGAATCCTAAGAAGAAAGTGTTATGATTAAATTATAAGGTTTTTGTTTAGTCTTGATGTTCATGTGTTAAGAGTAATATGAGTTTCTTTCTTGTGAGAAGCATAGTGGAACTTTGAACTAAGAGACCTTGAATATGGATTTGCCCTAGTTGGGGGAGAATGAGTTGAGTAGAAAGGTAGTTGACATTTTAATATTTACTTTTTGTTCTTATAAATATTTAGACCGAATCCGTATTAGTTAATAATGATTAAGAGTCTTGCATAATAGTATAAGTTATCATGTGTTGTATATGATGTTAGATGACTTAAGGTCTAAAGTTAAGAAGCAAGTTAAAGCAATGTTTTCCATAATGAATGTTAAGTAGAATTGCATTTAGTGTACTTAGTCTAAGATAATCCTCAAGGGTAACTAACTGGGAGTGGTAATATGGAATTCTACTCTCACATTAGACTTAGTGTAACTTACCAAGTATCATTGGAGTAAATTAGTATGGTCTTGTCTCTCATATTGTTATGAAATCTTGTCAAAGTTACTTAAAAGGTGCATTATGGAATTTTTTTTAAGAAAGTGACATAGTGAAATCCAAATTGTGAGAAAATTCCATTTTTCATGAATAATGGTTTCAATGTGTGTAGATAAGATTTTTAAGAGTATGTTTAAAGTTGGATAAGGTAGTTCCTGAAAAATTTAAGGATAAGAGATGATTTTGAAATAAAAAAGTTTTGCTAAAATGTGTTTGTTGCAAAGTATTTGAAATCGTGAAATTGTGCTCCTTTTAATTTGGTGCCTTGACTATTATGTTCTGATCACTATTGTTATATTTTATGTGGTTCTAATGGACTCCTTGATGGTCATATATTTTTAATGTCATTTGAGGAAGAATGTTATTCCAAGTGGGGGAGAATGTAACACCCTAAAATGAACTTAGGTGAACTAGAGCTTTGTCATTTTTTCATGTGTTAATTTTGTGATAAAATGATTTATCTTAGTGTCCTTAGTCAGTGTGTGACGTTTTCTTATGTTTTTAGGTCAAAAGTTCGACACTTCCATGGCGTTCACAAGGTGTTCCTTAGAAAGTCCTGGTGTGTCCTTTTGTGATTAAGTGTGTTTTACGAGTTTATTTTTCTTGAAATTGGTGTGACATGTCCCTAAGACCTAGAATAACATGTTTAGGGTTTTAATATCCGGTTGCGACCCATTAAGGATCCAAAAGGGGGCCTACAGAATGGCCCAACAGAAGGACCAAAAACTGCCTTGGCAGTGTCCACAAACGAGGGCAAACAATGACAAGTGATCCAACCAACGGCCCATAGACGTGACCCGTCGATTGGACCTTAAGTGTAGGCTAACAGGCAACAAATGGAGCTATCTGTTCAATCACGAAACACCACCAATGTACCGTTGATGCACAGATGGTCCGTTGAATGCATCTGTCGATGGTGATCCTGCAAAAGCTGTTGGACCTGCTTCCATGGATTAAGGTGTTTTATAAATTCACCGCAAGTCTTTTATGAACACAGGAAGTCATTTATAGGGTTATTTAGGTATATTAAATTGTTTGAAACCCTAAAACCTAATTGTAGACCTCATTTCGTAAAACACAAAACCCCTCTTTCTTAAAAGACACTCTAAAAAATCATTGGGTTTACTTATACTTGAGGTATGGTAGTTATCCTTGAACTCTCTTCCATTCAAGGAGTCCTTCCAAAAATATTTCAAAAAGGGTTTTCAAAATTTGATTTCTTCAATCTTTAAGTCCAAGCATGGGTGTTCATGTAAAAGTGTTTAATGATTAAAATATTTTTATTCGAGTATTAATTTATTATTTTAATGTAGAAACTCTAATGAACTCAAGTTTATGCATATTTCCAACTTCTAGATTAAGAAAAGGGTTAAATGTATATTATTGTGTAGTGTTTAAACTTAAGTTTTATTATGTTGTTATTATGTGTTTATCTACTACCCTAAGGTCCATATTATGATGAAAAATTTAGGGACTGATTATAGGTGGTTAAAACATAATTGAATGGTGAGCTTGCTTCATTGAATAGTTCTTATTACGAATTGCTCTTGAGTGGTATGGTCACCTTCTTGGTGGCGGTGTTTACTTGATGTATTTGGTTATATTTGGTATGTATTGTTATTATGGATTGGAGGCCTAATATGTGAAATGAAGTTATAATGAAGACTGTTCTTGTAATGTTCATTCTGAGGTTATAATTGCATTTTTTTGCATAGTTTATGCGTAAATGAAGTAATGTACATATTGAACATATTTAAGTGTGTATTGTTATTAATGAAGGTCTACACTTTTATCGAATTGAATGTAATCTAATTGATGCTTATGTTCAAGGTGTGCTCACATGTACACACACACTCACACATGAATGAATTAATGAAGCTAATTTAACCAAAAAGAGGAGTTTTGGGATGGGTACTCTTCGTGAGTTGAGATGAAGTGTTTTGTAGCAACCCCACTACATCCTAAGTGCTTTCTAAGATAGGTCAGAAGATAATGCCTTTCGTGAGTTGAGTTGTGGTGTTCAGTCGTTATCCTCAACCTATATTATATAATGTTTAGCATCAGTGTGGGTTATGTCTAGCACCGAGAGGATATGAAGAAGGAGTTGTTACACTTCGTGATTTGAGATTTTGTATTCCAATGTACCTCTTGAGATGAGTAGTCCTCGATTGTAGAGAATGAGTTACTTAGTAGCAATCTTCGTATCCCTTAACTATGTGCCCGCATAGGTGTAGCTATTGGTCAAGCCATGTAAAAACTAAGAAAATGACCTTACTCTAGGGAAGTGAGGATTTCTCATCCGATAGGGGTTAATATCAGGATTACATGTCTAGCTCCCTTGGTCCATGTCTTTTAAGCTAATCACAAAAAAACTAATGAAAATCTTAATTCTTGTAAAAGAGTTTACTACTTAGAGTAGGTAGTGGAATGCAACGTTATTTATACATTACACTAGGTAGGCATTCCAAAATTGATGTCTTGGTGACTCTTGTATGAATTGAATGAACTAAGTCTTCCAAAGGAATGTACCACTTAGGGTAGGTAGTGGTATGGGACACTATCTATCCATTACACTAAGTAGACCTTCCTAAGGGGAGTGTTGGTGCTAAGCCTTATAAAAGATTGTACTACCTAGGGTAGGTGATTGAATGGGACGCTATCTACTCATTTTACAAAGGAGGCATTCCGAAAGGGAAGTCGTTCTGTCTTGTTTGAGTGTTCGTCCAATTCCTTGTTATTGAGTGGTGGCTTGTTCTCCCCAGGTGAGTAAGCCGAAAAAGGGTAGTCTTGAGAATCACTTTGGTGTGTATTGAAGGAGGTGTATGTGAATTTACTTCATGTCTTACCTTGGTGAGTATAAGGATAACCTTTGTTTGGAAACTCCTACGGAAATGAGTTCATTTCCTCTTTTCTTAACCTTGAAGTTCACTTTTTTTTGAATAGGATAGTTCATTGTAATGTTGAAGGAAGTTACTGTAAAAATTTGGATACTTCACTGTAAATTGCTTCTTATTGTTAAAATTATGTAAATCCTCCTCTAAGGGTTAAATGATGTTTCTTAAGTTAATTTGATTCTAAATTCATGAATTTTTTACTTATTTGGCATGAATGTTTATTTTATTAACATGTGCCATTTTGCATTTTTTTGTATATGCTATACTTAGTATGTTATTTTTACTAACCCCAAACTTTTCTATACTGTATAAGTATAGATTGGATGCTTTTGAAGATTCGAAGGGGAAGTTTGGGAAATCTAGTCTCTAAGGATTTAGTATGACCTCATATATTCGAGGACATGGTCATTCTGTTCCATCTAAAGGGTCGTGTCCCTAATATATTATGTCGTATTTTTATGTTTGGTTATGACGATTAGATTCTCTAAGTATTTATTAAAGACTTCCTTTTTATATTAATGTTGTGAAAAGTTATAAATTCCGTCTTAATTTTCATGTCTTATGCAATGAATGATAGTTAAAGGGGTTTTACAAGACCCCAAAGGGCCTAGTACACCCATTCATGGCCCAAGGGCCCTCCCTAACTTCTAGGGGGTGCTTTTAGGTCTTGACAGATATATGTATTCATGAATATTTTATTGAGCATTGTTGGTGTTGTTATGATAAGAAATCATCATGTAAACCTCTTGATGTTCAAAATGAGCTCATATTGAAAGGGAGAACGTAGTTCCTCCTAATGACATCTAAAACATTGAGCTCTTATCTAAATTATGTTGTGGATTTAGTTCCTATGTGCTAATGCTATGATTTGTTTTTGAAAATATTGGAGAATTTCTCCAATGAGCTGTGAATCATTTGATATATATTGTTTTTTTTGGGCTACTAGTCTTGAGAATTTTTTCCTATAAAGTTTTAAGGGTGTCATTAGGGGACGAATGTTCCTAACGGGGGAGTATTGAGACACCCGAGAAATTCTATGACCAAGACTAAAGATTCAAAGTATAACTAATGATGATTTTATACCTAAAGAATTTTAATAAACATTTATAAGAAGTATTGGAACCAAAACGCTATGAAACGACCATGACGTCCGGAAACTAGCGAAATTGAATAAGTTAACGTTTTTATGTTTTTGGAAGGTTTGGAGTGTTTTATGAAGTCTAATACTTGTAAAAAAGGCTTTAAATGGGTAAAATAATTTGTATAGTTTTAAAACGGCCACGTTCGACCCCCAAGGATCGCCCGAGGGGGTACATGAAGGGACCCCACTTTGAATCAAGAAAGCTACAAAGAGGCAACAACTTTTGTTCTTAGGGGGAGCAAGTCTGCGTCACTGACTTGGCACACCCAAAGAAAAAAGTTTGGTAAGCGACGCGGACACGTATCATACTCGTCTAGTTGAAAAATTATTTTTTGAAATCTTATGGCAACAACTTCACGACGCGGACTTGTTCCGCGATGAAAAACATAAGTTTAAATTTAGTTTGACTTCCTTAAATGGTAAATTTATGTGAGGGGTCATTTGAGTACTTAAGGTGAGGGTTATATATTTATTTTCCATCACTTTTACCTCACAATTACTCACTCGAATCAAAACCCCAAAACAAATCCCAAAAACTCTCCCTTCTCTTTACATTCTCTCTCTATTCCTCCCCCATTGAAGAAGCTTTGAAGCATGAAGAAGAAGACCAAATCACTCAAGTTTCTATGAAATTTCGTGGCCATTTATATTAAAGAATGGTTTCTTTCACTCTTGGGATCCTTTTCCCCAAGAGGACCCTTCAAAAGATGATTTCTAAATCCCCCAAAATCTAGGTTTTCTTCTATACATGGGTCTTGTTTGACAAACAAAATTATGAATCAGTTATGGTTAATTATGATGAATTAATGTTGTGTGAGTATGTATTAATGGTAAATTGATGATTTCCTTTGGGATTTCCCTAGACCCATGTCCTTCCCCCAATTTCATGAAGACCTTGAATTGATATGGTGAATTGTGAAGAGAATGAACATTAGGTTGACTATATTGTTGTTAATTATGTAATTTCTTCTTGAATTTAACATGTTTATGGAATTGGTTATGTATTCTTGGTACTAGAAGTATGAAGTCTCTTTGGAGGGACAAGAAAGGTATGTTGATTTGTTCTTCTTCGATTCAATTGTGAATTATGAGTACTTAGATAATAATGCTCCTATGTCTAATGTGTGGTTTATGATTTGACTCTTCGTATTCCTCATCCCTAACCCTAATAAATTGAATTATACATGAATTATGTATGCATTTATGATACAAATAGTTTATGATTGAAAGTAGTTTCTCATGATTATAATAAGATTAAGTGAAAGGTTAACTCACTTGTGAATTGGTGTCTAAGGTTAAAATATTGTTCTCACTTATGATAACTTATGAGTTGATATAATAAGATGTTGACATAGGGGTCTAGAGGGGGATAATATGAACTTGTATGTGAATAAATATGATTACAAAAGGGAATAGTTTCTTAGCACCGAAAGGGAATGTAAATGAGATGGATGTCTCACATTAGTAAGCCTGACCTCCCTCATGGGTTTCTTCACGTTAGTAAGTCTGGATTCCAAAAATATGTGTGGTCTCATGAGATGGAAACCTTCATATTTAGTGAGTCAAGGTTTCTAGTACAAATCTGCTTGACCCATAACTATGTGCCCACATAGGACTTTAACTTAGTTGATCCACCTAGATAGATATGTACGAATGGTTGCACCTTAGGCAAGTGTCAACTCTCTCTTTTTGTTGTGGGAGTAAAACACCAGATACCATGTAGCTCACATGGTCTCATGACGATTGTGGTACTTATTTCCTTAATGTAAAACTAAATGAATAATATATCTGAAGTCTTATTATTGTTGTCTTAAAGGCTACTACAAAGTGTAAGGGAGGGTATGAGACTTTTCAAATACATTGCACATGTTGGATCCTAAGGGACGATTCTAGTAGTGTTCGCTTGTGATTATGATTATGATTATGATTATAATTATGTTGATAAGCTTTGAGTAGTATTTATGTATAAATCATATTCTGACAATATTAGAATATGTTGCAAGTATGAAGTAGATTGCTTAATCTGATACTTAGCTTTGGATAGGGTTATGTATAAATCATATGCTTTGGACATTTTACTAGGTTTTATTAATATTATGTTGAACTGACTTATTATGCTTTATATATGTGTATGTTGTCTTAAATTGGTAAAAAGCATTAGTTTTACTAAAATGTCCTTTTTCTCATGCATTGATGATTTTTATGCATAGGAGCCATACTTAGTATATGTGGTTTGTACTTACCCATATTTTCTCCCTTTTCCCCAAACATTTTAGGTTCGGGACATTGAGGATATTCGTGCTCATTGAAGAAGAAAAATTGGATATTTCCTAAGTCAATTTGTGAGTCTTCAAGAGTTATGAGGATAGAGAAATTTATCAAGTCTTATTAGTTTATGTATGATTTAAGACAATTATTCCATTTTCATGTTGAGACTTCATTGTAGCCTATATGGTCATATTGTAATAGACTAAGGGCTATGCCCAAACTATTGTGATACATTGTTTAGATGGTTAAATGTGAGACAAAGTATTAGGCTATGTCTTTTTTAATTATTAAGTGAGAAGCCTACGTATACTTAATAAGCAAGGGATACGATATGCGAGAAGTCAAAGTATATTTCACTACATAAAATTTTTACATTTTTTCCGCATGTTTGACCTATGGTGTGTTATGATGTATGCTAAGTACTTGTCTTAGTAATCTTAGAGGACGACGACGCTGGTTAAATCTAGGGGTACTTTGGGTCGTAACAAAGGACTACCTTAAGGTTCCTTAAGGAGGAACCAACTTGTGGGTCAAAACTTTCAAAACATCTTAAACCTACGACTACCAAACGACAGAGCGTAGCTTAGGTAACACCTAGTTATTGGGTGCCGTCAATCGACACTTACTGGTGGGAGATTTAGCCCATAATAATTGATCTCTGACCAAAACAATGCCGCGCCGTTACGAATCTTGTTCAAAACGATGGAGTGTAGGAGAGCTTGTCTATTGGGTCTGCATTTTTCCAGTAGACTTTCTGCCTAGTGAAGGGTAATTTAGGAAATTAACCTAGCGTTCTAAAAATAAAATGGGCGGTTACTTAAGGTGTCACGATTAGGGATCACCCCCAGATGTAACCGAGGTTGTAATCCTCGAAGAGGACTAAGACTAGCCTCTTAGCATTAATCATTGCATTTCATATGTTAAAAGTGCGGAAAATTTTAAAAAAATTTATACATAAAGGTTTACATAGACCTGTCACGTACTACTCATGGAGTTTAGTTAGACTCCTCGCTTAGTGAAGTTTACTTAGGCTTCTCATTGAGAGACATATAAGAATTTAGTCTAATATATTGTCTCAAAAAAAACAATTTAATCAAAGCACTATATTTGGGCATAACGGTCACACAAGTACATATTACAACTTAGGGCTTATGATGTTTACAAAGATAAGGAAAAAACGAATGAACTTAGACCATAAGAAAACTACGATTAAGGTAGATCAAAAGGCATCATCCTCGAATAGGGAGGACCCACTAACTACTTGGAGGAAGAAGTTCAAGTATCCTTGAAAAGTGGACTAGAATCTCTTCAACATCCACAACCTAGAATGTTGGGGAAAAAGGGAAGAAATATGGGTTAATATAAAACACATGTACTAGGTGTGGTCCTTATGCATCAAATCATTAATGAATGAGAAAAGACACAATTTAGTCAAAACCATGGTTTTAGTTCAATAACCCGACACATACATATATAAAACATCATAAGTCAACCCAAAATGGTAATAACCTAACATATTAGTAATCTAAATTAATACTTGTCCAATGCCAAGAATAAGAACCCATGACCCGATTCAAAGCTAAGAATCACATTAAGTCACTCACCTTATTCATACACCATGATCTCACACTTTAGCGTAACATGCTTGATTCATAAGTTCATTTAATGCTTAACATACATAACGTGTACCCAATCATGATCATACAACTCAGTACTAGAACAACCCATAAGGATTCCACATGTTCAAAGAGTAAGATCATTCCCATACCCTCCCTCACCCTATGTAATAACCTTCAAGATAAGCCCTCATAGTAGTCCACATACTTGCATTATTCATTTACCTTATTAAATTTGGAAAATAAATGCGTTAAAACTTGAGGTTGTGTGAGTTACATGGAATACAGTGTTCTCCTCCCAGACAAAAAAGAGAGGGTTAACACATTCCTAATGTGTAACCAATCTTACATAGATATCTAGGTTGATCCACTAAGCAATAGTCCTATGTGGGAAAATAATAAAGCTTAATAAAGATTCATTGTTACTAGTTTCCTTGACTTACTAATATGGAGGTTTTCACCTCATGAGACAATACATATCGTGGGAATCTGGACTTACTAAAATTGAATAAACCCATGTAGGAGGCTGATCTTAGTAAACGTGAAACCCTTATCTCATTTACACGCCCTTTGAGTGCTACACATTTATTCCCTTTAGTAGTCATCATAGTCTTCATACAAGATCACATTATACTCTTCTTGGTCTCTATGTGAAACAATTCATCATAATAGATCATAGTTATTCATAAGTGAGAACTACCCTTTCACTTTAGGAAGACCATATACAAGTGGGTAAACCTTTCATACAACACTTAATCACATTCATGAGAAGTTATTTTCAATACTATATTAGTCATATCTTGTCATGATTGTATACTCTATAGACAATAAATAGTATAGGGTTAGGGATGAGGAATACTTCATATCAACATCACAACAACACATAAAACATATAAACATTACAATCTAAGTATATTATATATCATAATCGAATTCCAGAAGAATCAACCTTAATACCTTATTGTCCTCTCATTTCCTTCATAACTCAATTACAAAGAATTGAATAGGAATGCATTAAAAAGGTACATCCAAGAAGAAATACATAATAATTACCATTCGACACATTAATATCGTTGTCATCCTTCACAATTTCTATGGAATTACAAGAATAATGGGTGTAGGAAAGGACAAGGGTTCAAAGGGGAAATCTTGATTGAATTAAAAACAATTGACCATTAATTCTACATTAAACAATGATAAAGGACTATAAATAATCACAATCGATTAACAATTTCATTTTGAAAAGAGAACCCATGTATAGATTGAAACCCTAGTTTTGGGGTAGTTTAAAATCATCTTTGGAAGGTCCTCTTGGGGAAAGGAATCCCAAGAGTGAAAGAAACCATACCTTAGTGATGATATTTCCACAAATTTGAGATTAAAAGCTTGGTGAATTCGTCCTTGAATTGAAGCTCTAGTGTTCTTCAATGGAGGTTAATGTTTTGGGACTAGAGAGATGTTAGAAGAGATGTCAATTTGGGAATCAATGAGGTGTTAGGTTAGTTAGTTTACTTAGGATATTTATATAGCCCTTAATAAATCCTAAAACTTACCTAATCCCTTAATTAGTAAATACTCAATCCCATAACTACCCCTATCTAAAATATGTTTAGACGACATGTAGCTCCTTCGACGGCCCGTGCTTGCAATTCATTGTTGGTGACAGAGACATGATTTTTGAGCTCTCTTTGTACTCGTGGTTGCACCCCATCAAACGGGACAATTTTAGGATCAATGGATGGTTCCTCCTCAGGAACCATGGTATGGTCCTTGGGGAGTTGTACCCGTAGTTTTGACCCTAAACTCACTCTAACACATATTTAACAATTTACAAGACATCATCAACTTTCTTTGATGTTTTGACTATAACATTCCTAATTAGTTTCAATACCTTATTTTCAGCTTTGAAATAGTGTTTTGAGTCTTATATCATCATGTGAGGCTCTCGACCAAGTCATGAACTTTCGGCATATTACATTATCCCCTCCTTGGGAACATTCATCCCCGAGTGACACTAAAATATTTGGTAGGATTAAAAATGACTCAAGACTAGATGCCCATTCAACAAGAACATATTAAAACATGAGTTACAACTCAAATCCACATATGAACATGTCGTTTCACATAGAGACTAAAAACTCTACTTACCAGATATAGGAACACAATATCATAACACCAAAAGGTTACCATTCTATTCATCTCAAGAAAACATTAAGATACCAAGAACCTCAATAAGACAAAAGATATATTTCACATTAGGGAAAGTTAATACAAAACCTTTTTCATGAAAACTTATTTGACATAAACTTAACAAAACTATTCGCGTACCTCATTAATAAACAAAATTCATATCTAATCATTATTTTCATTTTTAATAGGAATTACTAACCTTAATTAGGGAAACGGTGAGGATAGTGGGACTTTATGTCGGCCTCGGCCTCCCATGTTGCTCCCTAAAATAGGTGGTTTCTTCATTGAAATTTTATGGAGTCCACATCATTTTTTCTAAACTTCTTGAATTGGTGATCTATAATTTCAATCGGAACCTCTTCATAGGGAAGATTCTTATCCACACCTAACCCTTCAAGGGGGAGAATGGATACAGGATCACCTATACACTTCTTAAGCATGGAGACATGAAATACATAGTGAACTGAGGCTAGTTCACTTGGAAACTCCAAGTGATAAGCCACCTTCCTGATTCGTTTCACTACCTTATAGGGACCCACATATCGGGGACTAAGCTTCATCTTTTTCACAAATCGCATAACCCCTTTCATGGGTGATATTGTCAAGTATTAGTAATCCCTTACCTCAAATTCAAAATCTCTTTTTCTATGGTCGGTATAAGACTTTTGCCGACTATAGGCCATATTTAGCCTATGTCTTATTAGCCGAACCTTCTTTAAGGCCTCATATATTATCTCAAGATCAATGAATGAAGACACACCGACTTCAAACCACCGAACTCAAGACCTAGATCTACTACGATAAAGTTCCTCAAAAGGTGCCATAGAGATAATCGAGTTATAGCTACTATTAGAAGAGCATTTAATTAACACTAGGTGATCGTCACAACTTCCTTGGAAATCAATAACACAAGCTCTTATAATATATTCAATTGTTTGAATGGTATGCTCCGCTTAACCATCTGTTTGGGAATGAAAAGCGGTGCTAAGCTTTATTTGAGTAGCCAACCCTTTTTGAAAGGTTCTCCAATAACGAAAAGTAAATTGTGTACCTCTATCTGATATAATGGACGAAGGTATACCATGAAACCTCACAACCCCTTTGATGTATAATCTATCATACTTCTCCTCCAAATATATACACTTAAGTTGGATAAAGTGGGCATGTTTTATTAACCTATCCACAATAAAAAATATTGAGTCATTATGGCTACATGTACGAGGATAACCACTATGAAGTCCATGTTAATATCTTCCCCCTTCCAAGTCGAATAATGCATTACTTAATTCAAACCACCTGGTTTTCGATGCCCGACTTTCAGTTTTTTGCAATTTGGGCACCTAGCTACAAATTCTGCTATGTCTCCTTTCAAACAATCAAACTTGTAGACCTCTTAGAGATCATTGTACATGTTGGTGGCACACGCATGAATAGAATATTGGGAATTATTTACTTCCTCTAAAATTCGGGTCGGTACACACAACCTTTCTTTGTATCTAAGTACACCATTCCCCCGGGAGAAGGACTCATTAAACTTGCCAACTACCGAATCTTTCAACTTATCCAATAGAGGGTGAAGATGTCTCTTAGACTTCACCTCGACTACTAAAGATTATTCGGAGTTATGGTGGACTACAAAACAACAACATTTAGAATTTTTAAAATGAATACCCAACCGATCCAACCTATGAACAACTTTTACTAGGTCTTTCTTACCCTCTTTCACATGAGAAATGCTTCCCATGGTCACATGACTTTAATCCTCTAAAACAATATTATCCTTGCCTGGGTGGTAAGAACACCCATGTCGTAATCCTTTAATAGATCCAACCATCTACATTGTTGGAGATTCAAATCCTTTTGACTGAACACATATTGTAGACTTTTGTGGTTGGTAAATACACTATATGGACACCATAAAAGTAGTTTCTCTATATTTTTAGAGCCAACACTACGACTTCTAATTCGAGATCATGCGTTGGGTAGTTCTTCTTATGTACCTTCAGTTGTTTAGAGGCATTACTACCTTCTAATGTTGCATAAGGACACAACCTAAACCCACTCGAGAAGCATCAAATTACCATGAAACCATTGGTACCATTTGGTAAAGTCAATACCAGAGCGTAGTTAAGCCTATCTTTAAATATTTGGAAGCTTCTTTCACTTGGTTCTGAACATATCAAATTCAAAACTATTTCGGGTCAAGGTAGTCAAAGAAGAGGCATTAGAGGCAAAACTATCCACAAGCCTCCTACTATATCAAGCTAAACCCAAGAAACTTCAAAATGGGTTGGACTAAAAAGGTCTAGGCAACTTCTTAACCATCTTTGTCTTCCTTGGATCAACCTCTATGCCCTCAATTGAGATAATATGACCAAAGAACACAACAGATTTTAACAAAAATTACACTTGCTATAAATGGAAATAGTTAGTGTTTTTTAAGGACCTGCAAAACTACACCTAAATGAACCATATGTTCATCTTCACTCTTGGAGTACACTAAAATATCATCAATAAATACAATCATAAAGGAGTAAAGGTAATGTCGGAACACCCTATTCATTAGGTCAATAAAAGCTGCCAGGGCATTCATTAGACCAAAGGACATGACTAGGAACACATAGTGACTATATCTAATTCCAAAAGTCGTCTTAGGTATCCTCCCTCTCATCCTAAGATTGTGATAACCCGACATCAAGTATAAAATAAGAAAATTAGCTTGCCTTTTTAATTTGTCAAACAAATCATCGATTCTAGGAAGAGGATACTTGTTTCTAATGATAGCCTTATTGATTTAACGATACTCGATGCATATCCTAAGGGACCCATCCTTCTTATTTATAAACAACACAAAAGAACCCCAAGGAGAGATACTAGGTGTTATGAAACCTTTGTCAAGTAACTATTTGAGTTGAAGCTTAAGTTCTTGCAACTCGGATATATCTATCCGGTATGGAGGAATTGAGATAGGTTTGTATCCGGAAACAAGGCTATGTCGAAGTCTATTTCCCATTTAGGAGGAACTCCGAGTAAGTCATTAAGGAAGACTTCTGGAAAATTTCTCACTACGAGCATTAACTCTAATAGATAAACCTCGGAATCATGGTCCTTAATCCTCATAACATAGTAGAGACATCCTTTTGAGATCATTTTTATGATTTTAGTAATGAAATAATTCGACATGTAGGGAATGTGTTATCCCTTTTCCATTCTAAAATGGGTTAATTTAGGAAATGGAACTTGACTACCCTTGTCCTACATTCTATGGAAGCAAATACAGCATTCAACCAATCCATCCCAAAGATGACATCAAAATCAATCATATCAAGTTCTATAAAGTTAATTAAAGTAACTCTATTGGGAAACAATATAGGACAACTACTAAACATTCTTCTATCCACCACAGTCACCCACCATGTTTGTAACCGAAAAAATGTTCCAATAGATTGTCGGATAATACATTAAACTTTGTAGCTACTAGAGTGGTTACAAATGATTAGGCATCAGAGGGATCTAGTAAAGCATAGATATTAATCGAGAACACCTGTAACATAACTGGACGACATCAGGAGACTCCTCTTGTTCACCCCTAGAACGGAGAGCACAAAAGTGATTCTGCTTAGGAGCATCGAGATTGGGAGCACTTGATTGTTCTTGAGCACTCTCTCTTCTTTGAGCCTTTATCATAGGACAATCCCTCTTTGTGTGACCACTTTTGCCACAACCATAGCAATTTCCCATAACAACTAGACACTTGCCTTCATGTTTTCTACCACATTTATCATTAATAGGCTTCTCAATATATGGTCCACTACCTTTCTCACACATAGGGTTGGGTGTAGACCCTTTGGATTTTATTAACCCTTGGGACAGTAGAAGAAATTTGATTGAGGAATCATTTCTTCAACCTTGTATTATCTTGCACCTCAAATCTAGTCTTCGAAAAATTTCCATCATCGTCCCTTGTCCTCTTCAATCCCCTACCTACTTGCTTAAGCTTTTTCTCCTCAATTTGTTCAACATGAACCATAACACGAGAGATATTCATACTAGGAATCAACATGTCCAACCTACATTCATTCACCACAAGGTCGCACACCCCTAAAATAAATTAATTAGTTTTAGCTCTAGAGTCTGCTACAATAGTAGGAGCATACTTAGATAGTTAAGTAAACTTGAGACTATACTCCTTAACACTCATAACCCCTTGATGTAAGTTGATGAATTCTTGAATTTTTCTCTCCCTTAGTTCCAAGGGAAAAAATGTATCAAGGAAGGCCTTCTTGAAATCTGCCTAAGTAATACAACCTTCTCTAACCTTTCTCTCGTCCCTAAGTTGATAGGCGGCTAGTTCTGCCTTTTTTAAGAAGTCACACCCATGGAATCTACCCCTTTGAACACCTAATCTATGAACCCTTGTGGGTCTTTTTTAACTTTTGATCGAAAGAATGTAAGAGGATTAATCCTTGTGAAATTCCTTATCCTTGATGCGGTGGTGCTAACATTGGGGTTCTTTTGGAAGCTCTTATCCCTAGAAACATTTGTATCCATCACTTGAGTCAAACATTGAATGGCCACCGATATATCTCCACATTAGACATAGTCCCTTCTTCAATAGGGACTTGAGCATTTTGAGGAGCTTGAGGGGGAACCGCCTTACTCGCATTCTCCTTTTTAACTCTTCGAGTCTTTTTCATTCTTGGAATCATTGCCTACGAGCATAAGAAAGAAATTAAAAGGTAAGGAAATGTTGAATTAAAACTCTAGAGGCACGACTTAAATAATATAAACAAGGTGAGACTTTCCTAGGTATCACATAGCCTCTCAGTCATGATTGTGTCATGCTTCACAACCATGAGAAAGACTCTACATAGACATGGTTTTGTGAGAGATTAATCCTAAGAATTCTCTAACCTCATGTTCTGGTACAATGTTTGTCACGACCAGGGAGCACCTTCCTGACGTAACAAGTTTTGCCATCTTCAAAGAGGACTAAGACCAGCTTCTTATAATTCATAATTTCATTTCATAGGTTAAAAATGCTTTTTATTGAAACATTTTATTTATTAAGGATTGCATAGACCTCTCTGTACTACATAGGGAGTTCACTTAGACTCCACGTTTAGTAAAGCTTTCTTAGGATTCTCTTTTAGACAATATCATAACATATAAGAATTTAGTCTAATATACTATATCAAAATAAACCATCTAAATGAAGCACAATATATGGGCATAACCCTCACGCAAGTACATATTGCCACTTAGGACTTACAATAGATGTCTTTAAAGAAAAGGAAGAAATAAATGTCCTTAGACCATAAGCAAACTACTACTAAGGTAGATTAGAAGGCATCCTCCTCGAACTTGGAGGACTCATATACTACTTGGAGAAAGAAATCCAAGTATCCTTGTGAAGTGGCCTACAAGCTCTTCAATTGCAGGAACATACATGTTGGGTAAAAAGGAAAGAAATATGGAATAGTACAAAACACATGTTCTGAGTATGGTCCCTATTGATAAATCATGAATGCATGAAAAAAGGAACAATTTTGTCAAAACCATATGTTATATTCAATAATACATATACATGCATAGAACATCACAAGTCAATCAAAAATTATAATAACCTAACAGATAAGCAATTTAAACCAATACTTGTGCAATGCCAACAATACGACCCCATAACAACATTCTAATCTAAGCATCAAATTAAGTCACTTACATAATAAATACACCATGACCTCATACTTTAGCGTTACATGCTTAATGCATAAGTTCATATAAAGCTTAACATACATAAGATGTAACTAACCATGATCATACAACTCACTACCAGAACCATTGATTAGGATCCCGCATATGCAATGAGAAGAAGTCTCATACCCTCTCTCACCCACTGTAATAACCTTCAAGATAATCCTTCATAGTATTCCACCTACTCGAGTTATTTATTCACCTTATGGCATAGGGAAAGAAGTGCATCAACCTGCATGGGACCATGTGAGCTACATGGAATTTGATGTTCTCTACTTAAACTGAAAATAGATAATTAACACTCGCCTGAGGTATAACTAATCTTACATAGCTATGCAGGTGGATCCATTAAGTATAGTCGTATGTTGGCCCATAGTTAAGGGTCAAGGAGATCCATTGTTTTTATAAATCTTTACTTACTATCGTGGAGGTTTCAATTTTATGAAACAACACATATATTAGGAATTTGAAGTTACTAATCATGAAGAAACCCATGTGGGAGGCCTATGTTACTAAACGTGAGACCTCCATCTCATTTACATGCCCTTTCGCTGCTATGTATTTTTTCCCTTTAGTACTCATCATACTCTTCATATAAGATCATATTAATCTCCTATAGACCCCTATGCGAAACAATTATTAATAATAGCTCTTAGGTATTCATAAGTAAGAATTACCCTTTCACTTTAGAAAGATCACATACAAGTGAGTAAACCTTTCACTCAACACTTTATCACAATCATGAGAAGTTATTTTCAATACTATATTAATCATATCTTATCAAGGTTGTATAATCCTTAGAAAATTGAATAGTCTGGGGTTAGGGATGAGGAATACTTTCTATCAACATCACAACCAAACATTAGACATGGAAACATTACAATCTAAGTAAATCATACTTCTTAATCGAATTCAAGAAGAATAAACCTTCATACCTTATTGCCCTCACATTGCCTTCATACCTCAAATAAAATGAATTATATAGACAATGCATAAATAAGGTAAATCCAAGAAGTAATACATAGCAATTACTATTCTACTTATTATTACAGTTATCATCCTTCACAATTTCTATAGAACTACAAGACATAATGAGTGTAGGAAAGGACAAGGGTTCAAAGGGGAAGTCTGATTTTTTAATAATAATTGACCAATAATTCTTAGTTAAACAATGATAAAATACAATAATTAATCACAATTGACTAACAATTTCATTTTGAAAAGAGAACCATGTCTAGATTGAAACCCTAGTTTTGGGAAGTTGAAAATAATATTTGGAAAGGCGTCTTGGGGAAACTAATCCCAAAAATAAAAGAAACAATACCTTTGTGATGATCTCTCCATGAATTTGATATAAAGACCCGGGTGAATTCGTCCTTGAATTGAAGTTCTATGTTCTTTAATAGAGGTCGAAGTTTGGGGGATAGAGAGACTACATAGATGTTATAGATATCTGAGGGGAATTAATGAAGTGTGAATTTAGTTAGTTGACTTAGGATACTTATGTAGACCTTAATTATTCAAATAAAACTGACCTAAGCCCTTAATTAATTAGTTAATCAATTCCCTAACTACCCCTAATTAAAATGTCTTGGACAGTGAAGTAGGGTCTCAATCTACGAGGCCCTGTCGACGCCACGTAG
This sequence comes from Solanum peruvianum, assembly GCA_027705065.1. Taxonomy (NCBI): domain Eukaryota; kingdom Viridiplantae; phylum Streptophyta; class Magnoliopsida; order Solanales; family Solanaceae; genus Solanum; species Solanum peruvianum. The sequence goes on along the minus strand of JAKWJD010001759.1, from coordinate 40,502,060 downwards.
ATCCATTGACGGTCTGTGCTTGCAAGTCGTCGTTGGTGACAAATACTTTATTTTAAAGCTATCTTGGAGTTTGATGAAGTATCAACCAACGGCCCAAAACGACGGAGCATCATCCAATCGTGTTTTGAGTCTTTGATCATGTGAGGCTCTAGACCAAGTCATGAATTTTTGGAATGTCACATAAGGTCTTTTTTTTGTATTGTAAGTGACTTTATAAGTCTAGAACCCAAAGTTAAGATCATTATTCACCTCAAAACACCCAAGATCCCAAATAGAATTCTCTATAGTTCCATTAGAAATTGAAGCAAGGTGAGAGCTTGGAGCTGTATTTCTCCATCAATTGTTATCAATTTCGTAGATAATAATCAATAAAGGTATGTGCTCATACTTGAATCTTCTTTCTTCAATGATCCAAACTTCAAAGGGCTTTTCTAAGACATCTCAAAAGATGAAATTTTTTATTGTGACATCTAGCCATGAGTTTTTGCATAAATTTATTTTAATCAATGATTTATGATATAATTTATGTTAATTGAATGATTTTTAATCAAAGTTCCTATGAACCCATGCAATTCATGAAATCATAATTTTTGCTATAACTTGGGTTATGTGATCATGGCTTCATAGTGTTGAACTCTTATTTAGATTGTATTGGGCTATTGATATATGTATGCATTATCATAGAATTATACATAAGCTGCCTTAATATGATGATTTATTGAATGATTTTTTTTAAAATTACTATGAACCAAGCAATTCATGAAATCCTAATTTTGGCTATAACTTGGGTGATGTGATCATGGCTTACTAGTGTTGAATTCTTATGAGATTGTATTGGGCTATTGATATCGGTATGAATTATGATAGAATTGTATATAGACTGACTTTATTTGATTATTTTCATATTGTATCATGTTGGATCATTGAATGATTTGATTATTGGTTTGGATTGGAGTTTATGGCTATTGATAAGAGCCTTTGTGAATTGAATTTGTTAGAATGGACAAGGATCAGAGATGATATTGATGGAATGGTGGTACGTTAACCTCACCTCTTCTATATTGTGTATTATAGATCTTCAATTGCGGTAATTGGTATGGTTCACTGATGGTTGTGGTGCTTATGTTCTATAATTGTAAAGAATGTTGCCTTGTTGGCATTACTTTATTAATTGTGAAGTTATCATTTTATATAGATTGTATAGAAGGATTATATGGCTTATACATATGAATGAAGTGAAATCATGATTTCTCCTAATTTATTATAGGTGAAGATGATAGACCATTATGATTTCCTTATGTGTGTATACTTGATGTTCAAGTGTGAATCTTCCTAATAGACTGTATGGGTCTTGTGATTTATTATGATTTTGTTGCTATAGGAATAGATAGGGTGACTTATAGTACACGTAGTTTTCCTTATGAGATACATGAATGTTATTGTATATATGATAAGATGATATTGAAGTGTTTTATTTTGGTAGACCTATGTCCCTCTAGTTTATACATAAAGAATGTGAATATGAAATCTTGACTTAGTAGTCTAAAGCACCTTTATCATGTATGTGTATGTACGATTGAAATATGACCTAGAACTAGAGGGTCATTAACTCGGAACCTCCAACCGAGAAAGAAGGTTATGATATCCTTGAAGTTGAAAGCAGTAATGGATATCCTTCTTGTGTGAATTATTGACTTAGCGATAAGTTTGCTGGAAAAACATAAAACCATCAATAAGAAAGTCATTGATCTATCCTATTTGTCCATTTAGTGGAAGCCCTCTGGGAGCTATCCTTGGTAAGGTGTAATATGATGTGGTTCTGACTACTATGTGATACCTCTTAATATGCCTTTGTGATTGAATTACTCTATGAGACCTAAGCTAGCACTGAGTGATTATTCTTGGGGAGTGACGCTAGTAAGTTGAGACTAGAGTACATAAAGACCCTTGATATTTCTTAACCATGTGCCTACATGGGATGTGTCCTTATTATACCCTTGGAAAGTAGAAAACCCTCCGTGGGAGTAGGGTAGACTCTGGATTCCATGCCTAGCTACTATGGTTTATGTGGGTTAATGCCTAATCTCATCATGTAGGATACATTCTATTGTTGGATAAGTTCTACAATGTTTAGGTAGTGGAATGGGACACTATCTAGACATAGCACGAGTAGGCTTTGATGATGTTACGGTGTAGGTTCCCTAGGTCTACTCCAAGACCATTATGTGAATTCGTTGATAAATAAATGACTCTAAAATGGATTAATGAACATAGTTTACTTTAGTTAATGCATTTGACCAAAAAGATAATTATGTAAAGTACCTTTGAGGATTGCTTAGGTAGGGTTGAAGAGGGTATATGGGAGGTCTCTTCTTGTTTTACTTAGGTTAGTCTTAGAGTAACTTTGGGTAGGGACTTGTTTGAAGAAATAGGAATAATCTATCCTTAGGTAGTCTTGAAGATCACTTAGGTGTGTGTGAAGGGGTTGTATGGGAACCCACTTAATAACTTAATCAAGTGGGTCTTAGGATAAACTTTTGCAGGATATTTATATGTTTATACAGTTTGAAGTGATGTTAATGCTTTAATTTGGATTACTTGGAATATGTCTTGTATGCGTTTATGTGGAATTTAAAGTGGTTTTTTCTTATAATAATGTTATGAGGTTTTCTCCAAAAATAGCATGAAAGTGTAATATAAAGCAACATGTCCTTTAAGATTTTTTTTATTGCATCATACTTGGTGCATTATAATATACTAATTCCATATATTTTGTATAATCTCTAAAGGTGTAGGTGGAAATTGAGAGAACTCATTGAAGTGAAGCTTGTGTATTAGCATTCATTAAACCAAGTCAGGGTATGTTATCAAGTGATTCGAGGACATAGCTATATTAAGGTTTTCTTTTTAATGACATTGTATTAGACTTTTTATTTTATATTGTCGATGGATGGGACGAGACCCAAGAAATTCTTTTGTCTATGATGGAGATAAAGAGACTTAGCTTTTTCCTTTATTTTCTATAAAGAGATTTTTAGATGATGTTGTGAAAAGTTTTAATTTCGCAATACTTTTCATATATATATATATATATATATATATATATATATATATATATATATATATATATATATATATATATATATATATATATATATATATACGATGAGAGATGTCAAACGGATTGAATAAGACCACCAAGAGGTCGAATACGCCATGCCACGTTTTGAGCGTACGATTTATTCTAGGGTAAACTCTCAAGTCATGACACTTGATGCCCAGGGATTTTTATGAATTGAGTTGTTTTAATCCTGCTCTTACTACTTGATATATGTAAATCAATTGTAGGGTTGGGTGTAGACCTTCATGCACTAGATGAATAACATGTATAATCATTAAATATTAAAGTAAGTGGGTTTATAACCTGGGAGGACGAAGTGATGACATGTTAAGGATCGTAGTATTGTTATCATGGATACAATTAGGTAAAGAAAGAATATGAAATCAAGTGTTTAACTAGTTTTATAAATATACGCTACATGTAAAAGTTGATGTGATGGCAGTGAGAAACTATGATGAATTGCAATTAAAACCTAGTAATAAGTCCTAATAAAGATATAGGGTTGAGTATGGTTAGATATTATATATGTAATGTGGACTGAGAGGTAATGGATAGGGATGATTGTGATTCTATACTTGTGCAATGAATGCCTGTTCTTGACTCATTGTGATACAATACACACACACACACACACACACACACACACATATATATATGTGTGTATTTAAATATATATATATATATATATATATATATATATCGGATTATAGAGTGTGAATGAGGATCATATTTCCACATTTCAGCAAGCTATTTGGGATCAGATTGCCACGTTCCAGGAAGCTATCTTGGATTGGGTTACCACATTTTGGTACAACTATGTGATCAGTTGCAATGTTCCGCCATAAAAATGGAGTTAAATTTCCACGTTCCGACAAATTAACTTTTTGGATTTCGGTTTTGTGAGAGGTCTAATGATGTGCTTTATAAATGTGAGTTACTCTTTGTTCCTGTAGTTGTTAACAATATTGTATATGCTTGATATATGTTTGTGGATAGAGTATTATATTAGTATATATATTTTGTTATTACTAAACTTTTGCTATGATTAATTATCATTTTCTGTTTGGGGGTTATAAGGGTGAGAGAATCGATAGTTGATATGAAGGGAATTACTCGATGTATTTAACCTTGAGGGTGAGGAGATGAGGATTAATCTGAGGATAGCTTAAATTAATGTATCATGTGACTAAGGTTTGTAAGGTGATTTGTTAAGTAAGGTAGGATGTGTATGGTATAGGTTGATTCGATGGAATTGTACTTGGGGAACTCTTACATGTTTAGAATAGTTAAGCTATGATTAAAGAATCCGGTATGGGGATTGATACTTAAAAACGGGGAAGGAGGAGGAGCGAGTGGTTTACTTCAAGATCATACCAGTTGGTCTATTATATTATGTGATGGGCACTAGGTTTAAAGATAATGCCTACCAGTACAAATGTTTGTACTGATACTACTCTTCCTATGTCTTTTAACATAATTTATTTACACGATAGGTGATGTTTCCTTAGGTGAAGACGACAAATATCTAACAGCTTATCCTTTTCCATCCGCATGGTGGGAGATGCATAATATATTTTATGTGTATAGCCGCACATCTGCCTAAAATGGTTATTAACATGTTAATGAAGTTATTTAAAGCAGGTACAATTTATTTGAAGTGGTTTGGAGGTCAAACGTCTAAGAATGACTAAGACCTTCGAAAGTTAGTATTTACGCTTGCTAGTGTGTTCTAGTGTGCCTTTGAATGTTTTAGGTATTTTTTGGTGCCTAAGATTATAGGATAGGACCATAACATGTATATGATCGTATATAGATTCGAAATGTCGGGGCACAACTACCCAGGGACCGCCCTAGGAGTCTTTGAGGAGGACCTAACATGTGGCTAAGAAGCTGCCCAAGACAACAACCTTTTGGTTCGTCAATGAAACTTGTCTGCGTCGCCGACATGGTTCATTAGTTCCATGTATTTGTCCTGCGTCGTGGACTCTACTATCCTAAAATTTAATTCCAAAAATCATTTGGGAACAGCTCCGCGACGCGGGCTTGTTCTCCAATGATAATTCAGAAAATGAAAGTTAAGTTTGACTTATCTAAAAAGGTCCAATTAATGTGAGGGTCTTTTGGATACTTGAGGATTCAGTTATAATCGGTCTGTAAGTCATATTTAACCCCTTTCTCAATGAAAAACCCCAATACCTAATACGAAGTCAAAAATCCAAACCCTCTTCTCTTCAAAATTCTCTCTAACCTCCATTGGAGGCAAAACTCAAGCTCAATCTAGAAGATGGATTTTGAAGTGCTTTCTTCTCCAAATGTGTGGTATTTTCTTAAATTAAGGTATGGTAACCCCTAATCCTTAATTATTCTTTCATAAAAGAAATTCAATCAACGATTTTAAAAAGTGATTCAAAGACAAAAACTCCTACTTTTTAATCAAAGCATGGGTTCATTCTCAAATTGATTTCAAAGTCAATCTAATGTTATAAATATCATTAATAAATGGCTTTAGCACGATTTTAAATCAAACTCCATAAAGAACCCATGATATCCTAAATCCTTGAAATTGACCTTTAATATGGGTCTTCTTATCTTGATTAGATAATGAATAGATTATTTTAAAAATGTAATGAGTTACTTAATTCTATATTCTTTATGTCAATTTAATTTGAATTGTGGAAGAATTGATCAATGATGATCATTAGCTTGGGGATTTGGTAAGTTGATCTATTTCCTTAAATTAGCTTAAATTGTATATTGATTTGTGATGCTTGCTATAATGCACTTATGGTGGCAGTGTTTACATTCTTCCCTATCTATTGATGTTGTGATCATGTCCTGAAAAGCATTAGATGCAAGATGAATAGATATGAGATTACATGTTTACGAAGTTGACAAGTTTAACCCTTGATTGCAGTATCATGTTCTAAGTTAATTGATGTTATGTGAAGTTATATTGTATATATGTGGATGATCATGTTACGGTTAGGTGTGGTTTGTCTGATTAATAATGATGAAATCTCTTGTAGTATGACCCCTACCTATGAAATCCTTATATGAATATGTGATGAACATATGCTAGGAGTATTCTATTCTAATGTTTAATATGTTCTTGCATCCTGTAATGTGCGATGAGTGTGTGTTGTCTATAGTCCTTAATACTCTATATGTGTTTGATTAAGACTTGAGAAATTGTGTAAATGTCTTGTGATCTTTAGACGGTGGCTTCCTCAATGTTATGTTATAGACATTATGTGATCATGTTGACAAACCCTTCATGAATGTCTATGAGTAGAATATATTTATGATGACTAAGGAAAGAATAGTTCTCCTATACATCATTACCTATTACTATGCATGTAAGTATATAATTAATAAAGTTATCAACATGCGTTCCTAGAGGTGTTTATGTGAAGGTAGATCTACATATGTATGCACACACACATGATTGTATGAATGGTAGACTTATGTGAATGGACCTTCTCACATGAAGTAGGTTGTATGATTAAAGGGCATTCTCATCATAGAAAGATTTGAGATATATGATGTATGAGGGAGCAACTCCCTAAAACTTAATTTGTGAACTAATGGTTATGAAGGCAAAAAGTTTTCAAAAGAAGAGTTTGAGCTTAGCACCAAGTGATCATGAAAAATGAGAGTGGGGGCTTCACGTTTAGTAAGTACGGCTTCCCATAATACAACCTTCATGTTAAGAAAGTCCGGGTTCCTAAACTAGATGTTGTCTCATGAGATGAAAATTTCCATGTCTACCAAGTCATGGTTTCTAGTACCAGTCTTGTTGTTCCACAACAACGTGCCCCTATAGGGCTTAGCATAGTGGATCCACTAGAATAGCTATTACGTATGAAGGTCCTACCTTGGCAAGTGGTACCATCTCTTTTCGGTGTGGGACAAGAACATCATATTCCATGTAGCTCACAGGGTCTATGTCGGTTATTGCTACGTCTCACGAGAGTTAAGAATATGAACTCTAATTATAACTGCTTGAGAATTTTACTTTGCATAGGTAGGACTACGGACCCTAACCATGCATTGCACTAGTGGACTTTAAAATAGGATAGGACTGGAGACTCTTATAAAGTAGACTTATGTTAAGTAGAATTGTATGAATGCATGTGAAGGTGACTTTGCCATTGTAAGACATGAATTATAATAAGTCATGTGAATTACACTTATACCTTCTAAATGAGTTTACTTTGTACATGTGGGGGTATGGGACTCGATGTGTCCATTGCAAAAGTATGCTTGTGAAGGGTTTATGAGGGATATTTACATACGATATGAATTAAACGAGTTATGACTAAGCTTGTGGTAGAGGAATGAGTTCTTAAATGATACTATTAAGTAAGTGTCCTTATTTCTAGTGAAAATAAGGTGTTATAACTTGTTGAGTATGTTTTCCTAGTCTAAGGCGGCTTCTTAGGAACACTTGGTGTAAGTAGTATTATGGAATTCTACCTATGCATTGCACTATTTTGACTTGGGGGGTTATCTTAGGTGATTGTTCTTATGTGAAGCTTATGTCCAATAATGTGCTTATGACCTTATGATTATATGTGATTTTTTATGAGTAATATTTAGGAAAGACAATATTAGGTGACCTTAAGGTTATACATTGTACAAAGTACATTTGAGAGTTCCTTACGCAGAGAAGGCAAGGTAAAATTGAGGTAATGACTTGTACATAATGAATGTGCCTCAAAATGTGATAGTGTACATGTCTATTGATGTATGTGAACTATATTGTGGTTATTGGGCCAATGTTCATAAAGTTTACTAAAAAGACATTATGCATAGTTTCTAACTAGATGTCCTCTTTAAATGCATGCTTTTGTATGGTTTCTATACTTAGAACATTCTTTTACTAATATCATTCCTTTTCATCTTTTTACGCAAAGTGTAGGTGTTGATGTCTAGAGGATTTCTCGTAAGTGAAGGGCTTTGATAGATCTCCCATTTTCAAAACAAAAAGGGTCTGAATGATTCAAGCATTGCCTACGTCAATATGTTCTTTATGTTGATGTAATTGTTTAGATTATGTAATGTTGTTAAGGGTCGTGTCTGTATCTATTCAATTAAGTTGTGTGTTAAGATATCAAACTACACTTAGAGTCTAACTATATCTATTATATATATATATATATATATATATATATATATATATATATATATATATATATTTGAAGTGATGTTCTTGCATATGATGTGCTCTGAAAGGTTTTAAATTTTTCGCTTAATTTATATGTGTAAGGGCTTGTACAAGACCTCCATGGAGATCAAGTACGTCGTTTCACTTCTTGGGGGTGCTCCCCGATCATAACATTTTATATGTACATTGCATTTTTAGTAGCTCTTCTAATTTCTTAAGCTAGGTCCGTTGTAGTAGTTAAATTAATTTCTAGTTTAACAAAAAGTGTTTTTGAAATAATATTTTTAAAATCATATGTATTATAGTAACTTTCATTTTCTAGAAATTTCGGCATGTATTACTATTAGGATATGAGGGTTCTCCTACATAGGCGTTTGAGGATGTGCCCGCATACCCATTCGGTTTGTTCATGAAACAAACTACAGGAGGAGTACTAAATTAAGCATACAAAGCTTAAATACTGAATAAAAGTTCATGAAACCTACATACAAAACTTTAACTAAAAATAAAAACTTTGCATAAAATAGTATAGTCAACTTGCCATAACACTACAAATCTTATGTCTTTAAAAAAATTAACAGAATAAATGAAAAACACTTCTCAACAATATTGACTATCTATAAATCCTCTTAATTATAAAGATGGAATTCGGTACAAGACCCACAACATCCGGATAAATCTTAAAAGTCTCGCCATAGCTAACTCTATCTCCATGTGGTATCAATGAAGCTCCTGTAATGATCCTGATTACCGATATCTTTGTCATGAAAGGATGCATGCCAAATGGATCAGTACATGGAATGTGTGAGAATGGAAGGGGAATGCTAAATCATAAACATAAGCTTGAACTTGATAATAGGGAACATACTTACCTCTTATCAAACCTACTCAATTCAAGGATTACTCAAGGATACAAAAAATAACTCAAACTTACTCAACTCAGAAGTACTCAAGTATAAGATACTCAACTAAGTAAAACCCAATAATAACCTACTAGACACAATGAAATATGGGTAAACTCAAGATACTTAATTAAGGAATACATAACTTCAAATACTAAACTCATGATACTAATGGATAAATCCATATTAAAAGATGTAATATAATTGGAAAGCTGTAAAAATGTAGATAGCACCACAATGTATTAAAAATTAAAATAATACATAGAGTGTATATAAAAATACAATATAACTTTGTGAGATTTTCTCTAACATGCAACCACCACCATCGGCCCAAGTGATGATACATCATCTTATCCACACTGTCCGAACTGTATTATTCTTTGCCATCATATAGAATGTCTTAACAAAGTTGATCCACTAGTTTATTGTTAACAATATCTTAAGGAGTCAACTAAAAAGTATGATCCTTTACTACCCATGATGGCTACATGGTTTATGGATACATGAGTTATCTGAACTCAAACTCGTCTCCCTATTGGTGCTTAATACTACTCCCAAAGTAGTCATTTCATATGTTTAAAAACATAACTTATTTTTTTTTTAGATAATTACTCAAATCATACCAGAAGAGTTCTATAAGAATCGATGTTCCTTTTCTTTCTTAAATGTGAAAATATTTAAAAACTCTTTTGGAAATCTCATTTTTCTATCATATTAAATGTAAAAAGCATATACTATTGGGGATACTTAGTTCCCATATAATTTTGAATAATGAAATATACTCATACTCTTTCCTCAATTCAAAGTTTAAGTCTTAAAACAAATTTAAAAACATTTGTAAAAGACCTCTTAAAATATGACTAATACCTAATTATGGAGGTGAACGATTCAATGCAAGGTTCTCAATAACCATGAATAGAACTCAATACATGGAACTCAAAAACCTAAATGAGACTACTCATTTAAATAATCCTCAAATCGGACGGTTCATGAAGCATTATGAGCATAAAATACTCAGCTCAAGGACTCAAAGTCACGTCTCATCTCAAGATGGTTTGACTAATAGGGTTCATGATAATTATGGTCATGTACAATGCAACTCAATACTTTCATGGGTAAGAAGTAATAGTTTCATTGTAAGAATTATAGTCTAAAAGGGGATTATAAACTAAATACTCAAGACTTATAAATTGAAGATAGCTATCCTCTCAATGATACTAAATTTGTAGAGTTCATACTCACTTAGTCGAGTCTTGAAACAAGTTATTAGAAGTTGTAGAACACTCAAAAAAGGACTCAAAGGGAGTTTCTTAAAATGTTGGGAAAAATTCTGAAATCATAACTCTTAAATATACCTTGAATTCAAATTATTAATTCAAGTTTATGATTGTGTTATGAATGATTGTAGTTATTAATATGTAGATTAGAGTAGTTAGAATGGAAAAACTATGAAAATACCCTTTGAATGAACTCAAACGGAGCAATGGAATGCAAATGGACGGGGCAAGTGACCATGAGGATATGGGTGGCGCGGTTCGCCATACATTTAGGTTCATAGAATACTTTGGGGAGCTTAGTCTAGCACGACGCGCTAGGCCCCAACTCAGAATACTTAATGAAATTCTTTGCTTGTTTTGTCACCCTAATTCGCCTATAATCTAGAGATTTCTTCTCTAATCACTTTGAATTGATTACTCTACATAATCACACTCTAATATAATTAAAACAACACACAAATAAATAGATTTAATCTAAAAAAATAATCAAAATCCATAAAACCACAAGATTTAGAAAGAACTACACGAACACCTATCAAGAACTCATCATCAATTGTAATATTTCAATTTCAAGAAATAATTTTTTTATAAAAATAACATGATTAACTTGTGAATTAACAAAGACAATATTATCAATATAAAATACCTCTTAGGGATCAAGTCCATGGAAAATATCAGCAACAAAACGCAAGAATCTCGATGAACGCTTTGATCATCTCCTTTTTTCTCATTTTTTCCCTTCATTTTGCTTCTTTAACTCTCAAATAAAAATCCTAGGTGCATATTAGGATTATAAAACCGAACCTGATAGGATTAAACCTCAAAAATAATTCTAAAAACGAATTAAATATGCTTGGGTTAAGAGAAAGACCAAAATACCCCTCACTATTTTCGGCTAACATTACTTAACTGGACAACCTAACTTCAAAAGTTCATATCTCACTCATGAAAACTCGAAACTTAGCAAGCCCGGTGGCGTTGGAAACATAATTCAAAAATTTGTAAGGTATTTTTTAGAACACCTTAATCATCCTATAAAAGGAGTTATTCTCATTTGAAGTTGACTCAAAACTCTGGCTTATCTTATCTGTCCAGATTAAAGATGTTTCATTATTTTCAATTTAGTTCATTTAGAAATGAAGGTTCTACATCTAGGTATATGAATTTTACACTAAATAAGTTTGAATTTCCATGGTAAAAACTTACTCACTACAAAGGATGGATCAAGTCTTAGCTCAAAAAATTTTCTAGGTGTTATATTACTTCACATATGGGTAGTACTAGATGGTAGAAGTGGAAACACTAAAACAAACAAGAGAAAATGTTTCCTCTAAAATAGGAATAGGTTCCCTAGGAAATGTGTCATGTGAAAAACATATAGTTTCCCAATTGACTACATCGTCTATAATGACTTATGACAATATGATCTTTGTATTTAAGTTCTTAAAGTTCAAATTGCCATTGTTCATGGGTATTGAATATGAAGATGCTTATGATTTCCTTGTTCAAATTGCCATTGTTCTTCTCTAATTGTGTCTGGTCTAGAGTAAATATTACAATGATGTCTTAATGGTCTGCAATGATGATTCCATCAGGAGATTGGCAAGTGCTTGAGAAAATTAAGAGACAGAATTATAAGCAACTATAAAATGAGATAATCGCAACACTTTGGTCCTTAATAGTGTATCATTTGTGGCGGGCTAGGAGCTTGAAATGGAATAGAAGAGCAGAGGTTAATTTCGATACAACAATTACTCAGATAAAGAAAAGCTTCAAGACTAGATTAGACATAGTTATAAAGACAAGGAAAGCACACAGATGTAGCTATTTGACTAAACAATTTAACGTTTAATTTGTTTGTTTGAGGCTTAACTTACATAGACCCTTCTATGAAAGGTTATTGTTGTGTATTTAGGTGCTCTTTAAGTGTTTTAGTTGATGTTTAATGGTAATGTTTACATTTTTTACCAAAAGTAAGTTGTAATAACATATATGGATTGCTTAGAGAATGATGAAATTATGTTATGAAAATTGAGGTCACAATCTCTATTACAGTTTCATTTATTGAGTGTAAAATGAAGAAGGTCATGATACATAGTATCGACGCATCCTTGGTTAGGGTTATGAAGTGTGTTACTCATGTGATCGACCTAGTCTATGAAAGAATTGAAATCGTTTGGGCTAGAGATAGAACAAATTTTATACTATTTTACATATATTTAATGATTAGTAATGTGAGGGTCATTTTGGTAAGAATTTTTATAAGATTGAGCAAGTTTTTGAAGTTGATACATATAACTAGGTTTGAGGTGTAATTTCGATGAAAAGATAGACTTTGTGGTTATAGCAAGGGTTTACTAAGCATAATGGTAATAAGAGTTCACGATGAATGATGATTGAGATGCAACTCAATAATTAATATTGTTTGGTATATGAATTTTCTATGGTAATAACGAAAAGTGAATATCGAAGGGTGTGATTTTCTACTATTAACTGAGTAATGTGGTTGTCTGGAAACTTTTAGGAGATGCTGAGACACTACTCAAATACAATTTAAAGGAACTAGAGTCATAATGAAAATTAAAATAAAAATCAGTAGAATGTAGCATAGTCTTCAGAAGGAGAGCATATTTTATCTAATTTCAAGGGCTAAATATGTATCCTCAAAGGAGAAGAGAATTAGTATTTGAGATGTCTGGTTTCAACCCTTTTCCTATAGTTATGGTAATAATATCATGGGTTCATTAGATTAGTTAAAAAGTATTGGATAAGACTTGATCAAGGAGTGTACAAATGTTCAGCTCCAGGGTAAGGTCGATTTTTAGAGGTGATCAATATTAAATTAAGATACAAGAATTCATAAAAATCTTCGACGTATAAGCTAATGTTGATAGATAAAGAGGTTGGGTTACACATTTGGGTTCAAAGTTCAAAATTTTCATTGTAGGTGTATCTTCATGGTGATATGTTTTATAAGTTCATGGATTTCTAAGGTAAAAATGATTGATTTCATCTGGGTATTGACTAGTTTGAAAGAATTATGCATGGTTTAAGTCATAACGTTTGTTACTTTTGATTGTTAAAGGAACTAAAGAAGGGTGTCACGCAAAGTGTTAGTTTAGTCTAAGTTGTTGTTATGAGGGTTCTTAGTATTGAAAGTGCGAAAACCAGTAGATTTTTGTGAAGAGTGATTTCACATATCAAGACACTTAATCCAATTCTAAAGGACAAAAATCATTGGTCAATTATATAACCCAACTAAGTGAGTTTAGATCGAATACCATAGGAAGTGGTATGTATTAGATAATTAACAGCCAAGTACAAATATGCTCAAGTCAAACATACGTAGAAAAACATTTATGAATAAAAATCATGGTGACACGAATGTTAAATTACATGGGGTTTTGATTTTAATTATAAACTACAACAACAAATCACACAGAAGTATCAAGAATAGAGCAAGTTCTTGGGATGTAATTGGATTATGCGATAAGGTAGACAAATGGATAAATACAGGTGATAGTAAATTACTACAAATCACTGAATAAGCTAGCAAATGAGCAACAATTAATAACAACCTACGCTTTAGTACATTCACTCTCTCTAGTTGAAGGCATGGAAGAGGGTATATGATTCACTCACTCAAGATGAACCCATGACAAACCAATACCCACATAACATCAGCTAAGTAATCTTGGTTTTAAAACTTCTCTTCCATCAATCAAAAAGCATGAAGGTAGAGTTACATTTGAAACTACAACCCCTTAGATTAAAAACAATTGCTAAACGAAATAAATTTTAAATAAGATTTACACTATCAACTAATAATACCCAACAACTAAATAACCTTATAATCACATAATTACACCCCATGAATTGGGATTTTAGCTAGACATCATAAAAAGATAGAATCGTTACCAAATCGTGTTTTTATCATCTAGGTAAGTTTAATTTCGTCTTCAAAAAGTCTATATGAAGAATCTTCAAGACACACTTCCAATTTCTCAGAAAATGGAAATCTTAAAATATTCAAAGCTAAGGAAAATATCATCTCAAAACCCAGTTCTAAACTTCCAAACTAATAACTATAATATTCCTAATGTAGATTGATACTAAACTAAATATTAAAAAATATATTTATAGTCACCAAACATATGTTACAAAGAATCATTCAATTCAATAAGTCAGGATCACTAATTACCTTGGAAATTAGCCCTTTGGTAAATTTCATTGCTTTTTTTACTTTAGATTTCATTGCTATTCACTTGGAAATTCTCCCTTTGGGCAACTCGCCGACTACTCCTTTCTATCGCCAACTTGATTTTCTCGTTCATGGCTTCGCACACTAGAACTTTAGGCAACACCATGGTCATTTGGTGACTCGCCTAATGGGCAGGAGATCATCATGCCTTCTTTTCTTCATTCACTACATCAAAATTGATCTTTAGCGACAATTAATTAGAAATTGCCGCTTACTATATTACATTAGTGGAAATTAACACTATTTGAATATGTCCCTAATAGCTTTAGAGACATTGGATATAATGTTACTTAAATAACGCTGGTAAAGGCTTTAGAACTCTTTATTCATGTGTCTATTTATTGCCGCTAAAAGTTATTTTTGTTATACTGGTTCTTTAATCTTTCTTGTTCCTTTTTTCTCATATATATCCAGGTTTTGTTCCTCAATCAAAATACCTGGATATTAAGAACTTAAATCAGTAATTGTAACTTAATATGCATTTGAGTACACTACATCTATTAAAATAAAGCCCCAAATGAGTCCAAATTGAGGATTCATCAACAAGCCTAACTAAACTTTTGTTTGTCCTCAAGTAAAACTCAAGTTAGACAATTCAAAAAGAAATTCTCAAATAGTGTTACAGAAGATTCAATCCTGAATGCTAAAAAAATGACTCAGCCTACTTATTCAAGGATAAATAGTGCACTCAAAAATTCAAGTTGTGAATCACAATTATCAAAGATTCTGTACTTCTGAATACTTACTTCAAATGTAGGTTCAAGCTCAACAAAGTACAATGCCTAGAAAAGAATGATTCCATATTCACACACCATGGTACAATAATTTGAAGCTCCAGAATGAAATACAACAGTTACACCCACAAAAATAAACACACTGCATAATTTCACCCATAGGTTTGCCCTTATATTCCAGCCAACAATTGTTTAAGATTACTCTAGATCAAAAAGGTCTTTTCAACTCTTGTAACAAGGTTGAGTGTAAAGGTATGGTCATTTAGGCTCAATGATTGTAGTACTCTTTAAATTTGGCGTGAACAACACTTTCTTTCCTTTTCTTAATTAATTTTATTCGTGCTCACAACTCACGCCATTATTCATCTTCCATGGACTGTTGGATACACCATTTTATTTGTTCCTTTATAACTTTATTCCCCAACTTTTTTCTTCTTTTCTTTTTCACTATTTTCTTATTTTTATATCTTTTCTTATATGAAGGGGTTCTATTTTTCTCAGACCATACGTCAAAGGGCACTTTCTTGCACTTCTTCATTAACTTTTTCTTTAAACCACACCACCAACATAGGTTATTATCCTAAGTTGGCTATTCACAGAAACAAAAAATCACGAGGATTATAGGTAATGGATCAATAAAGGTCACAATTCGCATTAAATTTCATCCATGAAAAGGATAAGGCACAAAGGGTGTTCAAATAGGGATAACACTCTTACAGCGTTGGCCACAAAAGAGGTATACTGTAAAGTTGTTTCACACTCTTCAAAGTTGCCTAAGATCATATCATGTGATTGCATCACTTAGTCAATTGGACCAACGGAGAAAATTCTATGTGACTTCACAAATGGTGCACGATAAGCTCATCAGCAAGGCATTGACATAAATGTCTAACAAGACTCAACAATCTCGCTAGTGTTCAATGTTCATCATAAGAGAGTCAATACAGTATTTGTCTAGTCCCAACACGGTTACAGAGTTTAACATATTGGCTATGCAACTTCATTTGGCCTCATCGTAGTTACAGATTCTTTTTTGTATTATTATGAGCACTATTCAAGTCATCGATATTGATCACGACCGATACTCTATTTTACAAGAAAACAACTACATTCACAAACAAAAGATGTGGCATAATTTTTAGGAAGGGTTCAAAAATCATTTGCAATTAAAAACAAGTAGATACAAGCTCAATCATTTATAATGTATAGAACACAATAAAGTTCAAACCCAATAAATAAACAAACGATAATCACAAAAGGTGGTCCTCACCCCAAAACAAATAAAAATCAATTGTCCTCAAACGCAAACAGAATAATATCAAAAATAAAAAGAGTATGACAAATAGGGAGGTAAAGAAGGGTATTTTGTAAATAGTCACTCCATCTGTCTGGAAGCAGTGCCCGATGCATCACTCTAAACATGGGAATCAGTGCCCGGAGTCATCTTAGAAGGAACAATAGCTGCACTAGGCTTAGCCAAGGGTGTATCCGCCGAAGAAGCCGTTACAACTTCATCTACCATGGCCTCCAAAAGCACTGTAAGTACCTCATATTAAATCTACTCAAGAACCCAAATTGTCTCCTCATTTTTCTATACCTCAAACATTGGATCAGCCGCATCCTCAGCTTGGTGGTAGACAAAGAAATATCTGGCGTATCTTGAATCTCAATTCTCCAAAAAATCATGGACATGTTTATGGATTTTTGTTGATCCAAATCATTTCTCAACGCCATAATAACAGACTTTGATGTCGTAACCTCCCATGTAGCCCGTTTTCCATGCTCACACACTGCTATCATAGCCACAAGGGCATCAATGGTTGCGCTCAATAGTGTCACATCATCATCCGGGGTAGCTTGCATCATGCCTTAAATAGAGACCTCAATTTTGGGAGCATGACAATCAACAAAATGGGTAAACTTCTCCGTTAGGGTAATGCAGCCTAATTGAGTTGGTCCAAGAAATAGAAACAATAACAACTCTGGGAGGCAACGTAGCAGTACAAGAAGTATGTATATCATAAGGTACAATTCTAGAAGTACACAAAGGCCCAAAGGCAAGATTAACTAACGATGCCTATGCAGGTAGTAAGTTTTTGTCCACAACCAAGTAAGAGTCCACTAGGGCTACCTTGTTATTCTCTGCTTGATCCTTTAAATATTCTACCTTTATCATTTGGATATCATTACAGGATGTGGGAATCATTTCCATACCCTTATTTGCATCTTTAGAAACCTGAGCCCACCTACACAACTAGATGAGCAATACCGGAAAAGGGAGGGATGTTTGGTGTTACTTGGACCACATAACCATCTCTTAGCCCATAATCATTACTATGTTCACACTGTCCTTTAAATTATGCACCCCTTATAGGTTCCCTTTATTTGGGGGATCATAAATTCTTTACGGATGGCATGACAGTTCAATTAATAAAGCCAAACGCTATGTCGCTCCTACATTAAGTTCCTTCCTTTCTATTAAAACTTCCGTCTATTACAAAATAAAAGTGCCATCATTTAGAAAAGCGGTCAACCACTCTTTCAGTATCGCTAATGACTTGACTTTGTTTTAACCATATAATGATATTCCTCCTCAATATTCTCCGATCACTCTAAGACTAAATTGATGGTGTGACTATCACACTTCACTTTTTTACCTCAAACTACAACATAGTAAACCGTCTTGAACTTGTTTGTCGGTTTTTTCCCTTGAGGCACCAATTCACTGTAGTAGCTCTAGAAATTTTTGACCCAACTTTGAATGTATAGATCACATTTCTTAGTGAAGATTTTGAATTTATGAGACTTCTGACTGCTTATATACTCTGGGTGCTTTTAACTGACCCCATCAGTTGACGACCTCTTCTCATCTATGATTGTCCACATCCACTCAATATTAAGTCTATTCATAGCCATGGGGGGGACCTTGTACTAGTGTAGTTGTGATCATAGTCTGTGTTTACTCTAGAGGAAGAATAGTGTTGTCTGCAGAGTCTTAATCCTCGATGGGTAGGTCATCCTTTTGGACCGCTGCTCTTCCCTCCGTATTGTAACTAGCTCCTAATCATTAGAAGCTAATGTTTGATTTTCCAAGTGCTCAACCTCACTGTCAGAAAAAGTGAGGTGAGTAGCATAGCTCTTATCACTATCATAGGTGGCCTTTGATGACGCAAGTGTCTTATCATTTTCCTTGCCTTTACCACAACTTTTAGAAAGCTTTGTGGCCTTCCCCTTGATGCAACTACATCCGAATTGGTTTTAATACCCTTAGTCTTCTTCTTTGGTGGAATGTCCCTACCAGCAACCTTTGGTCCAGACATGTGTGCAATAACATCAAAAAGAGTTAAAAATATTTCACACAATAGCACAGAAGATAGTTGTAGACAAACTCGCCAACGAGGTCAACGAGTCACCGAATCATTTTAGCGATCTAGGTGGATCTCGCTGAAAGGACTTTCTTTAAATTCTCTAAATGATTTGGTATATCTGTGATGGGAAGGCCTTAACTGAATTGTCGACAACATTCCATGATCGAGAATTAGGCTGCCAAAAGTTATAGAGAAATTAAGGGATATGGGTGCATTTAAAGGGTGTTCTACAAGAAATTTTGGCGGTGAGTAGTTTCGGAAACATAAAGCTTCTCCCTAAAAATTACAGAATCGAACTACTAATTTATTAGGAAATTAAAGGCACGATGGGGAACTTAGGCAAACCGTCGAGTTGTTCGGCGAGCTCGACCCATCTCGTCTATGTCACGACCCAAATCGAGCCGCGAGTGGCACCCACACTTATCCTACTATGTGAGCGAACCAACCAATCTAAACCCCAACATTTCAACCATAATAAACAGAATATAATGAGGAAGACTTAAAACTCATTAATGAAAATCAATTAATAGCTTCTAAAAACTAAAACACTTATTATTCCCAAAATCTGGAAGTCATCACCACAAGAACATCTATCCTCAAATTACTAAATCTAAGAGTATCTAGGAAGCTAGAATAAATAAAAAGCTAGTCCATGCCGAAACTTCAAGGCATCAAGACATGAAGAAGAAGATCCAGTCCAAGCTAGAAGCATTAGCTCACCCTAAAATCTGGTATGATGAAGACTGGCTAGAGTTGCGATTGAGTTGAATACGACGGTACGTTTGCTGCACTCCACAAATAACAAGAAAAGAAACATACAAGTAGGGGTCAGTACAAAACACAAGTACTGAGTAGGTATCATCGGCCAACTCAAAATAGAAAACAGTATATATCAGATAATGTCATAAAATCAACTACAATACTCAACAGGTAGCAACAAGTACTATTATCATTAATAAGTACGCCAAGTACACCCATGAGGACTCAAGCCTCAATACCATACTCATTTGGAAAATAGGTTCATTAAATTGAGTATATTAACATATTTCAAGATTCTTTCTCTTTACTATCCTGGTGTCGGAGCGTGACACTCCGATCCTCATCATACTATCCTGGTGTCGGAACGTGACACTCCGATCCTCATCATAATATCCTGGTGTCGGAACGTGACACTCCGATCCTCATCATACTATCCTGGTGTCGGAACGTGACACCCGATCCATATACTATCCTAGTGTCGGAACGTGACACTCCGATCCTCATCATACTATCCTGGTGTCAGAACGTGACACTCGATCCATATACTATCTTGGTGTCGGAATGTGACACTCCGATCTATATACTATCCTGGTGCCGGAACGTGACACCCGATCCTCTATTACTATCCTGGTGCCGGAACGTGACACCCAATCCTCTAATATCATTACTTTAATTCATCAAGCCTTGTTTCATACCAAGGCATCATCATTAACAAAGAGGTTTCAAGCTTTAGGATTCAATAGACTCATCATGCTTATTTTATCACAATTATATAATTTCATCATGCAACCACACAATTAAGCATATAGAAGGGTTTACAATACTATCCAACACATATCATTCGCTATTAAGAGTTTACTATGAAATAGTGAAAACCATAACCTACCTCCACCGAAGAATTGTGATCAAGCAAGCAAATCCTCAAAATCTTTGCTATCCTCTTCGTTTCCCTCTTCTCTCGATCGTTCTCCCTCTCTGGTTCTTTCTATTTTTCTTATACAAACCCTTTTTCTTTTACCCTAATTAGCATATAATTAAGTATAAAAGATGACAAAGTAAACCACTAGTTAATTCAAGGTTATCTCCTTTAACCCCCAAGAAATCGAATTATTAATATTCAACTACTAACTTTATAATTATAAGCAGGAATAGTCCAAAACTCCCCTTAAAACATTTAACCGAAATCCGACCCAGTCAGGTTTACGCAGCCTGTGACGGCTCGTCGTGCCTGCGACGGTCCATCCTGCTTCTTCCGTCACAAAGTTCAGAGACTCAATTCCTTGAAAAGTCTGTGACGGCCCGTCATGCCTGTGAAGGTCCGTCCTGCCACTTTGTCGTGAAGTTCAGAGAGTCGATCTCAGTACCCAAATTTCAGAATTCTAAGTGTTTTGGAACGAGACACCCTCGACGGTCCGTCGTGCCCATGACGGTCCGTCGTGGGATCCGTCGACTCCGACTGTTATTACCAGAATACACTCTACTGCTCAAAATGACTAAACATGTCGTTATAGTCTAAATACACAATGTGCCTACTTTCAACCCAACTTCTCTAATTCAACCCTGCAACCCCTAAAAACAAAATCAAAGAATCCACGTATCGTATTAAATCAAAACCCAATACACATATTACCTTGGGATACTTAGACTTCTCTCGGTTTCACCAAATTTTGACATGTGACGACTTTTCCCTAAAGAATGATTTAACCCGCTCTATCATTGGGAAAATTATGTCATTTGGCACAAATATGGGTTACTCAAACTTCACCAAACTATACCCATTAATATACAAGCATAACGTCACTAATTTAAACCAATTTTATTGGCACAAAATATGGGAATTCAACTTGATAAACACTATGGAAAAGTTTATCAAATTAACTCAGTCATATCTAAACACAGTAAAGATCTGAGAGGCCAAGCACACGCTAACAAGATAATATAATTTTCATAATAATTGAAAATGCTAAAAGTAAACTTGGGTTTTGGAAAACCAACTTTAGATGCCGAATTTTAAAGAATGAAATTCTAGGTAGCAAATTAATTCATTTCAAACACACAATGAAGGACTAAAACACTATAAAATGCAAAAAGTCTGGGAAGTAATGTGTGGGTGGGAGTTTGAGAAGTTCAAAATTGAAGGAAAGTGAAAGAGTTGGAAGTTTAAACCTTTGGACTTTAAAATTCGTCTAGTTCTCTCCAATGCAATGAAATTTGTAATGATCGCTGACCCACTAAGTGACACACCAAGTGGAAACTTACCTCAACAAGTTTTACAAGATCTCCAGTAAATGTGGGTGTCCAAACATCATACTAGATTGCAATCGTCCACTCAAGAAATTGCTCCTAGGATATCCAAGCATCATAGACTCTAATTTAAAAGATTCTTGATCCCAACAACGGCCTAGGTGGGACACAACATTCTCTTCGGTGATGCACCGACTAGAAACATTAATCACGAACCTGCCCTTCTAACCCTTTTAACACTTTAACCAGCATAATAAAAACATCATGATTTCTATAACACAAATAGAGTGAAAAACACATGGGTTACATCCCAAGAAAGCCTCAGTTAAGATTGTGGCATGATGCAAGTCCCCACTTAAGTTCCATTATTGAGGTTCGCCTTATATTCAAAAGGCCACCCACTGTCTGGTTGTACGAAGAAAGAAGCCAACAGTATATCCATTTGGTACTTTAGAAGCGGAGTGAACATGGCGTGAGAGGTTGTATTTTTATTCACTATCAAGACATTTTCTCTTACCTCACTCAACATATTGTAGTATTATTCAACACCGTGAAGAATGAGCAAGAGTACCTCTTCTATTAGTCCCTTTCTTGTTTCTTTCAATATTTGTCGTCACGATCATGGAGCACCCCCTAAAAGTAGTATGGCACACGTGACCTCTCGGAGGTCTTATACAAACTCATAGACATCATTCATCACATTGACATAGAAATTTAGAAGAAAAGTTAAAACTTTTCACAGCAAAACATATGCTCGAACATCACTTCAATTTATAAAATCATAAGTACATAGTTAAGACACTAAGTCTCCTTTTGTCTTCTTAGATTGAACATCAAAAAAATACAATAGGGAGACGACCCTTAACAAAATGAAAGAACATTTTATACTACAACATGAACTTAAATAACATCTTGACATGAAGGTCCTTGAATCATAATAAGAGTTGAACTTGGGAAATAGTTGTCCAAGCTCTTCGTTATAGGTAATATATTCTAGTCATCACCACCTACACTTTGTGTGAAAAGATGAAGAAGAATTGTATTAGTACAAAAATGCACTAAGTAAGATAAACATGCAAAAAATGAGTTAAAGAGGACATTTAGTTAAAATCATACATTATGTCTATTTAGTAAAACTTTATGAACATTCATATAATAATCACTATATAATTCACATACATTATATTGACAAACACACTGTTCACAACAACACATAAAGCCATATTTTATATTTAAGGCACATTCACACCTTCATAGCATTACCTTTCTTTTGCCTTACTTCTCAACCCCAACCAACCCTGAAATAACACTTAGTGCAATGCAAGAATAGTGTCCCATTCCACCATTCACACCCAGGTATCATCTAAGGTGACATATGTGAACATTCAAACAACCTTAATCAATTTAACATTACACCTTCATAATGAAATAACATATCACGAAACACATACTTCACATAGGATCACCACCTAAGACAACCTCAAGTCCTACTAGTGCAATGTACAAGTAGTACCGCATAATACTAACGCCACCAAGTGTTCCAATGAAGTTACCTAGACATAGGAACATCACGTTCGAAGAGTCACAATACATGCATTAAACCGTACACATGACCAACATACTTTATAGACCTCATATAAGACTCTTTAACTTATTACATCATAGTCATAGTCCATTTAGTATTTATGCACATCTCAAGAAAACAAGCAAGTCAATACTAACAATATCATCATAATGAAGTAATAGAGAAGTTTACACATATAGAATGTTGACTTCATCAACATAACAAGTATAACGAATAATATGCATATTAAGTAAGGTATTGTTCATGTAGACAATAAGACCAATATTATGCATATCATTACAACTAGTATATTTCACCCTTATCATGTGATGCATAAGCTACATACACATAAACAAATATAACTAATTCCAAGAATTCCCTTCAAGAGATACTTGAGCAATGCATAGGTAAAGTCATATTCCCTCACCTAAACTATGAAAATTCCCTTAGGTGGTCCTAGTTAGGGTTCATCATCATAGTTCCATTGTTCAATTTATATTCGGGAAATATCTCCTTAATGGACATTAAACCATATAAGCTGAAAATGGAATCCGGTGTCTTCCCTCACACGAAATGAGGGCATCCTACTTGATAAGGTAAAACATATACATCATGCTAGCATATAGGTGGATCCATTTATTAGGTTTCTATGGGGCACATAGTTATGGAACTAGGAGGTTTTTACTAGAAACTCTCTTAAATTAAATTAACATTGGAGTTTTTACCTCATGAGAGAATTTGGTGAACCTATTTTCATATTTAGAAAGGACAACTCATTTGGTGAACCTACCTGACCTTTGGGAAGGGACACCACATTAGTGAACCTACCTTCCCTTTAGGAAGGGACACCTCTTGTTGTCATGTTAACTCGGTGCTAAGCTATCTTTCCTTTTTTGGAAAAGCCTTTAAGCCTTTATTAAACATTAGAGTACAATATAGGCTTTAATAGATTAACGCCTTATATAACATGTATATAGCTCATAGGTTAATGATAAGAATTTCCTTTAATCAAAACCTATTCCATGTGAAAATATCCTTTCACATAAAAAGAACATGATCTATTATAGAGTATAATTAACGAAAGCATCCAACTGAATAAAGTGAAACTTATATCGTCCTATAGCCCCGAGCTCATAGATTGGTCGCGACTCACACCGATGAACTAGACTCTATTTCTAGAATGTCACTTTATTTTATTAAATCATAAGTACATAGTTTAGACACATAGTCTCCTTTTGTCGTCTTAGATAAACATCAATAGAATTGAATAGGGACACGACCCTTAACAACATAAATAAATAATCTGTAGTATTACATGAACTTAAATAACATGTTGACATGCAGGTCCTTGAATGATAAGGACACTTGAGATTGGGAAATAGCTATCCAAGCTCTTCATTATAGGAAAGTGTTGTATTCATCACCACATACACTTTGTGTAAAAAGATGAAGAAGAATTGTATTAGTACAAGAATGCACAAAGTATAATACCCATGCAAAAACATGATTTCAAAAGGATATATAGTAAGAAATCATGTATCATGTCTTTTTAGTAAAATTCATGAACATTAATACAATAAGTACAATATAGTTCACATACATTATATAGAAATGGACATTAATCGCAACAACACATAAATCAATATTTCACATTTAACGCATATTCATACCTTGTTTTACCTTATTTCTCCACCCAAAGCAACCCTGGAATAACACTTAGTGCAATGCTTGAATAGTGTCTTATTCCACCATTCACAGTCAAGTATCGCCTAACTTCACCAAGGTGAATATTAATAAAACCTTAATCATTTTAATCATACACTTTCATAAAGACATAACATATCATGAAACACATACTTAACATAATAACCACATCCTAAAACAACTTCAAGTCACAGAAGTACAATGTACAAGTAGCATCCCATAATACTCCCTCCACCAAGTGTTCCAATGAAGTTACCATAGACTTAGGCACATCATATTCAAACGAGTCACAATACATTCATTTAACTTTACAAATAAGACCAACATACTTTATGGACATCATATAAGACTCTTTCACTTATTACATTATATTCATAGTCCATTTTTTCTTTAGGCACATCTCAAGACAACATGTTACTCAATACTACCAATAACATCATAATGAAGTAATAGACAACTTTGCACATACAGAGAGTTCACTTCATCAATATAACAAGTATATCCAATAACATGCATATTAAGTAAGACCTTTATCATGTAGACTATAAGATGAATAATATGCATATCATTACAATAATTATATTATTATCCTTATCATGTCATGCATAAACTATATATCCATATAGAACTCCTTCCTAGAATTCTCTTCGTGAGCTACTTGTGCAGGTTCATAGGTAAAGTTCCATAATCTTATCTAAACTAAGAACCTTCTTTTAGGTGATCGTATTTTGGTATCATCACCTTACTTCCATTGTTCATTTTATATTTCAAAAACATTTCCTTAACCGACATTAGACCATTTGAGCTAAACATGGAATTTGGTACAATCCCCTCACACCGAGAGGAGTGAATCTTACTTTCCAAGGTAGAACATATACATCATGCTTGCATTTAGGTGCCTCCACTTCCTATATTCCTATGGGGGTACATTGTTAAGGAACTAGGAGGTTATAACTAGAAACCCTGTTCATTATAATTAAAATTGGATTTTCCACCTCACGATCTCATTTGGTGAACCTACTTTTCTATTTGGAAGGACTTCTAATTTGCTAAACCTACCTTCCTTTGGGGAAGGTACACCTTTCATTGTAAAATTTACTCGGTGCTAAGCTCACTTCCCTTTTTGAAAAGCCCTTATGTCTTTGTTAAACATTAGAGTATAAGGTAGGCTCGAGGAGATTAAATCCTATAATAACATGTACAGAGCTCATAGGTTAATGATGAGACTATACTTTCATAAAAACCTAGTTCATCTGAGAATATCCTTTTTACATAATTAAAACATTCTCTAGTATAGAGTACAATGAAGGAAACCATCCAAGACTCCAATTTACTAGATTATCAACAAAATTCTTCATTCATACATTCATATGTGTGTGTGTGTGCGATACACTAATTACACCTTCATAAAGAAGTATAAGCGGTCATATCAAGTACAGAACCCGACTACTAAGTTGGGGTCGATCCCATGAGGAAAAATGGTTTAGACTTAACTTCAACGTTCGATTACGTTTTTTTAGTCAAGTTTTTTCCGAAAATAGATGATTAAAGAGGGTTTTTTGTGAAGCAAAAGTCTTTTAATATCTCCAAGTAAAACAAATAACAAGAGTAAAGCTTTGATTTTTTATCAAATAGTGAGATAAACTAGGGTGTAAGTGTTCCCTATAGGTTCATAATGTCGTATTCCTAATTATAGCAATTCTTCGCTAGAGTTTTGCATGCAAAGTGATAAGTAAGTAATCTCGAAATCCGTGGTCTGACCTTTAGAGAATCTCACCCTTTACCTTGGTCCGACTACGTGTGTCTAAGCTACTAACCCTTAAATTTATTTCATATTAAGCATCATATTCGATGTATGACTTAGTTATTACTTTGCACCAATCGAAACTAGCCTATTAGATAGTATCCCATTAAATCAATGTTGATAATTTTTTTCCTCTTAACTACCTCCTTTGTCCGCCATGTAGCAATAAGGGAAGTTCTAACGCGTTCACCCATTACAAGACTTCAAAGCAAAATTATTATCAATGCATGCAATAACCAATTTGATAATTGTTATTAAGCTAGGTTTACTTTGTTAATAACACATGGTTCCCACAACCCTAGTTGTGGATTTACTTACCCATGCATATAAGAACACAATTCATCGTCGTTAAACTATAAAACACGAACTTACTTTGACTTATTCAAAGAAAACCAAGAAATTCCTTGAAATAACAAACAATTACTTCAAAACCAAATCCATAAAGTGAATTAATTTTAAAGTTGCAAAACCCAATCTCCAAACACAAACTACGAAACAAAGTAATAGATTCAAACCCCAAAAACGAGGTTAATACACTCTATTTATAAAAACATAGTCCTAAATTAAAAACAATTAAAATTAGGAAAGTTGTCCGAAAAATGCAATTGTAGTTGAGAAACCCAAAGGTTGTACGTCGATGATATGGCAGACCGTCGACTGCCTCCGTCAGTCCAGACTTAGCATCTTTTTTCATCCTTCAACTGGCATATTGTCTGAATCACTCAATGTCCCAACATCACAACCACTTCATGCGTCTACAATTCATCGATTCCTTCCATCGTTCCATACTAATATATTCTTCAACATTGGGTACTAGGACTATCTATGAATTTAACGATGATTCAACAGGACGGTTAGTCGATCAATTGACGGAACGTCAATTCGTCTATAGCCCCACACTTGGTCAGATTTCCCCGAGTTCTTCCAGATGCCTTAACCATCAGTCAAAGATCTCTATCTATGGTCCGACGTTCAATCGACAGACCGTCGATGGCCTTCGTGGGTCACCTTTGCACTAAATCTCATTTGCCTTCTGCGTTTTAATTTTAAACTCCTTTCCTGCAAAAGAGTGATAACAATGTTAAAAGTACTATAAAAAGGCTCTATATGCACACCAATCGTAAAGAAAAATCATTGAAAGTACCATGAAACCATGGTACATCAACAACCTCAACCTAAATTCGTTTTTTCTCCTCAAGCGGCACACTATGACTCAACACTGAACTTTTTACAAAAGTATACTCTTTTATGTTTTCTCAATCATATGGCCATCAATCCCGACTTTTTCTTTGCTTTGTTGCATGCTTCTACTATGAGGTTCCATAAGCTAACTCATGTGGATCAGACCATGACATAAACTCACCATGTACCGACACCTCTACACTTTTGCCTCTCACCAAGGTACTAAGTTTTCGATATTGCAACTAGAGACCTCACTTCAAAGGAAATCCTCCTTTTACACACAGTGATTTTAACTTTGGGTACAAGGATCATTATTTAACACTCATACTCAAAACAAATTCACACCTTGCTAGTAGTTTTTGCCATAGGCATGCCTTTATTTTTATTGCTTAAGCTTACCACATTAGACTCTAGGATTAGGATAGGTTTTTATTGGATTATAACGTGGGATCAGGGTTAGATATGGTACTTATGGGAAAATTTTAGTGACTTTTTCCCTCCTTGACATTACGGCTAAGCGTTCTACCTCTATCATCATTTGTTATGCCCTATTTTTATTTTATTTTCATCTTTACTTTGCTTCTCCCGTTATTATTTTGGACGTGATTTTTTTTTAATTTATAAACTTGACTGAGTCACCTCTCATGATCAATTTTTCTTTTCTTTTCCACATTACTCTTTTCATACAAACTTTCCAGGTTATCATTCATAATACCTACCCTCAACTTATGGCTCTACCATGAGTCAAGGTACACATTACCCAAGGTTGGACCAGCGCCAAGGCGAGGTTAGTTTCTGCATTAGCCACCCTTAACTTAGGCTTTTGACCTAAGTGGAGGTGCACATGTCCAAGGAGGGACCAAGGCTAACACATTAAACCCAGGGAAGGTGAATTGGTGAACAAAAAATTGTCTATTATAGGCCCAACATATTTGGATAAAAAGGGATGACTATTTCATTTGGCTCACTTTATTTTAGGTTAGATGTTATCTAATTTGAACAATGGCATGTGATCCTTTCCCTAGTTGTCTAACACAGATTCCTTTTTGCAGGACCAATCGCGCAAGTCTAGCTCGGTACAAACGGTGAAACAATCAAACTTCCTCACACTGTCTTGACACCTCATTACCCTATCAGATTGTTAGACACCTAGTTTGAGTGTTATGGTCAACAATGGCCAGTTTCATTGGACCAACGATCGGAGAGAGACCACCAAGAGGTTGCTTGCACAATATCTTTCCATTGACTTTGAGGGAGAAGACAGGGTGTTAGAACCCAAAGGCCTCAGAAAAAAGGCCAAACTCACCTTCATATCCTAGTTCTTCTGGCTGTTCATCAACCACCGCTTATCTGCGACCACAGTAGATAATATTCTTACACGGGATAGAACAGTATTGGTAGCAGCCTTGGTGGCCGGCTTGGATATAGACTTCGCGAGATTATTGACCTCTGTGATACATGAGAGGGCTTTCAAGACCTCTACAACTTACCTATTCGCCTGTATGATCTTCCACTTATGCAGAGATGCCGGAGTGCCCATTTTAACTGTGATGCCCTCTGTACTTTGGCTGAGACTGTTGATATAGCTATCATAAGCGATGGAGCCAATGTTGCAGCACTGCAGAGAGGCCTAGAGTTGAGGTGCTGCTGCTGAGTGAGAATTTGGCGGATACGGTAGAGTTAGACCAAGGGGCTGATTCTGCTACTTCAGAGCCCACTAACACCACCCTGGCCGACTACGCGCATGCCACTAGTAGAGCACCTATTTATTTTCGGTCTACTCCACCGTATGCATAACTAGTTCTGATAGCAAGGGTCCAAAAGTTAAAGGCACAGATGGCTACCTGCTCATCACATCCAGCCTTGGATGCAGGAAAAAAGATATATTATAGGCTCAACGAAAAATAACCCTATCGTCACAACTTCAGTGTAAGTATGGCTCATACCAATGGAACTTTTCACATCATGCATGAACATCTTCCTCTTAATGAAGGAAAAGTTCAATGAGACTATATCAGTTTCCATATAATTCTCAAAATCAGTGAACCATGGAAACAACTCATGAGAAGCAGCCAATAACTGCTCATTAGGGAAGGTGTCATCAATTTTCGTCTTATAACTTAACTTTCGCAAAGCTTCATCCTCAAATATGGGTAAGTGATTGGCGACTTGATTTTCAATCCCTTTTTTATCTTTTACCTCAAAATCAAACTCTTGCAATAATAGCACCCATCTAATCAACCTTCCATTTGCATCCTTGTTTGCCATCAAGTACCTAAAAGTGGAATGGTAAGTTTGAACTATGAGTCTCGTGCCAAGCAAGTATGAGCAAAAATTTTTGAACGCAAATACCACCGCAAGAAGCTCTTTTTCAGTCACAGTGTAGTTCATTTGTTCTTTATTCAGGGCCTTACTTGCATAATAATGGGTTGAAGGATTTTACCCCTTCTTTATCCCAATACCACAACAAGAACACCACCACTAGCATCACACATCACCTCAAATGGCTTACTCCAATCTGGGGAAATAATAATGTGTGGGGATAACAACTTCTCCTTCAAATCTACAAACACCTTCAGACAGGATTCATCAAAAAATAACTCGAGTAATTTTGATAAAGGGAGTGCAATTTTAGAGAAATACTTAATAAACCTCCGGTAGAAGCTTGCATGTCCCAGAAAACTTCTAACACCTTTTAAAGAGATGGGTGGGGGAAGTCTCTCTACCTCTTAAATTTTTGCTCGATCAACCTCTATACCTTTCTCAAAGATGCGATGGCACAATATTATAAATTTTCTCACAATAAAGTGACATTTTTCCGAATTGACCACAAGGTTGCAATCTTCACATCTTTTGAGTTCCTCAGCAAACTGACTCAAACACAAATCAATGGAGTATCTAAAAATCAAAAAGTCATCAATAAACACATAAACATTGTGCTCCACTCTATCGGAGAATATCGACATCATACATCATTAGAAGGTTGTTGGTGCATTACATAATCCAAAAATCCTCTTTAATGCCAACGTCTTATAAAGGAAAGTAAAGGTGGTTTTCTATTGATCCTCACGGGAAATAGAAATTTGATTGTAACCCTTATAGCCATCAAGAAAACTATAGTATCCTTTTCTTGCGAGTCTATATAACATCTAATTCCATGAAGGGCATAGGGAAATGGTCATTCACAGTTGATGCATTCCACTTTCGATAATCCATACAAACTCTCTATATGGTCATCGTCCTCATAGGAACAAGCTTTTTCCTTTCATTAAGCACTACGACCATTCCTCCCATTTTTGGGCACACACTAAATAGGGCATACCCTACTACTATCTACAATAGTGTATATGAATCTAGCATCCAACCACTTAATGATCTCCTTTTTCACTACCTCTTGCATAGGTGGATTAAACCGTCTCTGGTGAGTAATACTTGGCTTGTGATTAGGCATGAGTTGGATTTTGTGTGAACAAATACTGGGAGGGATCCCAATAATGTCCGTACAGTCCAACCATTGGCTCATTTAAACCTCTTCAAAATTTCAACTAGACACTCTACTTGTTGTACATTAAAATATGATACAATGATTACCTACAAAGTGCCATCTCTACTGAAGAATACATACCGCAGATGAGGTGGTAGAGCTTTAATTTTGGACCCTCCTCAATAGATGGTCGCAGGGGTGGGAACTCACGATGCTTCATATCTAACTCCACTTTCTTTGGTTTAGACTGATATATGTTTCATTCAAGTGTCACAACCAAAGACCTATTATCTTCAATACCATTGCTCTCAAAATTCATAATCATTGTCTATAGTGTCTCAATACCTAGGCGCTCTTTGATTTGTACCTCAGACGCACTCTCAACCCTGTATGACATAGCAGAGACGGTTTGGAGCTCACTACTCTACTTCATGGACCTACAAATGTTGAATGTTGCTTCTTAATTGTTCAACCTAAACTTCGTCTGCCCTTTCTCCATATTAACCAAGGCACAACAAGCGGCAAGGAACGGATTCCCAAGAATGATAGGGACCTTAAAGTCTACCTCACAGTTAAGAATCACAAAATCAGCCGAAAATGTAAACGCCTCAACTTTTAAGAGCACATTATGGAGTATCCCAATTGTCCTCTTTAATATTCAATTGTCCATTACTAACTACATTGCAGTGGCTTAGGGTCACCTAAACCCAATTTCTTATAAAAGGAAAGAGGCATGAGGTTTATGCTTGCACCTAGATTACTTAGTGCCTTAGCAAAGTGAAATAAATCCGATGGTACATGGAATATTGAAAGTTCCCGGATCTTCCTTCTTCTACACAAGAGATCTTGTATAAATAGAACTACAATGCTTCATTCAGTCATCAGCCTATAAAATTAGCGAGCTATTTCTTGTAACAATATCATTCATGAACATAGCATAACAGGGCGTTTGTTTGGAAGCCTCTATAAAAGGGACATTGATGGAATGTTTTTTCAACATAGTGATAAAATGTCGATATTTACCATCGTCACTCTTCTTCACCAATCTTTGAGACACTGGTGGTGGAGGTCTAGCAATGGGGAAAACTTTCTAAGGGGCCTCTGCTATTTTTAACGTTTTGTCCACCAATTCTCATCTAGTGTCTACCATCTCTTCATCTTTTGTCATCTCATCATCTACCACAAAAGACATAGGTGGATCAATAAGCTTCCTAACTCCTAGAGTAGTGATTGTAATGCAATGTCCGTCACTTTTAGGATTTTGAATGGTATTGCTAGGGAGAGTACCCGGTTGGCGTGGATTCATAGTAGTAGACAATTGGGTCATTTGTAACTCAAGATGATTAGTCAAAACTGCACTCGCGTCCACCTTCTTTCGAATGTAAGCTAAACACCTCTCAATTCCTTGGCGTTCTCATCACTAGCATCAATCCTCCTCATAATATTCTGCAATGTATCCTCAACTCGCACCATACTACCTCCACCATCCCTAAGAGCAACTTCACGATTTTGAGGTGGAACATAGGGGCCACTCCTGTCATTTCTGTTTCAATAGTTACCTTGGTTGAAGTTGTTGTCGCGATTGTAGTTCCTATTTCAAACATACTGGCCCTCTCTGTCATAATTACCATAGTTTTGACCTTGATTTTGTTGACCTTGACGCCAACTCTCCTCATTTGGTCCTTGGGCGTTTGGTCGGAAACGCCATGTATAATTATTCACTGTATATATAAGTATCCTCTTAATAATAGTACTCATCCATTGGTGGTGGTGGTGTAGTCAATTAGTTCACCACATTTACCCTCCAGTGACATGTTTCAATACAAACCCGAGCTCAGTTCTCATTTGAGCCACCTCTTCACGAATCTCATCTGTCGCCGGATTGTATGTAGCTTGCACTGCAAAGGTGTCTATTCCAGTGTCTAACTTTCTAGTACTTCAAGCCTAATTGTTGCAAGAAATTTTCTCCAACTTCTGCGCGATCTCGACAGAAGTGCACTCACCCTAAGAACCCCCGCGATAGTATTTTGTACTACTTTATTTTTATCATCTTAACCCCGATAGAAAGACTTTTTCAATGACTCATCATCAATGTGGTGGTTTGGGACACTTCATAAAAATGCAGTAAAGCTATCCCAAGAGGTAATTATCGACTCACCCGGTATTGCCACAAAGTTGTTCACCTTACCCTTGTGATTAAGCTTATCGAACACTGGATAGTACTTTCCTATAAATACGTCTTTCAAGTGGTTCCAAGTGTAGATGGAATTATAGGGTAGCACAGAATAACATACTGCTGCATCTCCCTTCAATGATGGAGGAAACACCAGCAACCTAATGATGTTCATATCTAAATCTGTCCTTCCCACATAAATTTTGCATACACACCTCAGTTTGTCTTTGCGAGCATGGGAATACTTTGATGTTAGCCATGAAAACGAACCCCTCGCGGTAATCATCTTTATTAAACTACTAGGACTAGATGCCCATCAAAATCAGTAATGTTGACAGCGACCCTATAGAACTCTTGATGTCGTCGGATGAGAGGTTGCATCCTCATATCATTATCAACCTTGTTTTCCACAACATCCTGATTGTGTGAACCAATAGGTGGTGGAGGATATGGTGTCAACCTATCACCAAGATTCACTAGTTTTGCTGATTTTCCATTCTTCAAAGTGTACCGTTAAGATTAGGGTCGAATAGAATTAGTGGTTCTCCTCGTCTCTGTGTACGTGGAATACACTAGATATAAGCTAGAGAAAAACAAAAATAGAAGAAAAAGTAAAATCAGGAAATCGTTGACTAAACATCAGTAAAGTTATTAAGGTTAATCTACCTTCTACTTTCCCTAGCAGTGGCGTCATAATTTGATACGCTCAAATTATACCTCCCTAAAGATGTATAAGTGGTCGTATCAAGTATAGAACCCTACTACTAGGTTAGGGTCGATCCCACTAAGAAAATGGTTTAGACTTAACTTCAATGTATGATTATTTGGATTTAGTCATATTCTTTCCAATAAAAGATGATTAAAGGGAAGGTTTTATGAGGCAAAAGTCTTTTCATATCTCTAAGTAAAACAAATAACAAGAGTAAAGCTTTGATTTTTTATAAAATTGTGAGAGAAACTAAGGTGTAAGTGTTCCCCATATGTTCATAAAGTCGTACCCCTAGCTATGAAAATTCGTCCCTAGTGTTTTGCATTATAAGTGATAAGTTAGGTATCTCCAAATCCTTGGTCCAGCATTTAGAGAATCTAACCCCCTACCTTGGTCCGGCTATATTTGTCTAAGATAGTAACCCTTACCTTTACTTCATATTAATCATCGTATTCGATGTATGGGTTAGTTATTACTTGGAACAAATCGCAACCAGCCTATTAGATAAAATCTCACTAAATCTATGTTAATATTTATTTTCGAATAACCTACCTCCTTGGTTCGGCAAGTAGCAATAAGCGAGTTCTAATGCGTGAACTCGTACTAAGTGAAAGATTTATCAATTGATGCAATAACCTATTTGAGAATTGTTATTAAGCTAGGTTTACTTTGTTAAGTACCCATGGTTCCCACAACCATAGTTGTGCATTTAGTTACCCATGTATATAAGAATAAAATTCATCGTCCTTAAACAATAAAACATGAACTTCATACACCAATTCGAAGAAAATCCAGAAATTCCTTGAAATAAAAAATAATTACTTCAAAACCAATTCTCAAATTGAATTAATGCTAAACATACAAAAACCAAATCTCCAAACAAAAACTAAGAACCAAAGTAATAGAATCCAACCCCAAAAACGAGCTTTTTAACCCTATTTATAATAACATATTCCTAAATTAAAAGGGAATAAAATAAGGGAAGTTGTCCAAAAAATATAAGTGTAATCGACGACCCCCACAGACGATTCATCGATGAAATGATGGACCGTCGATTGCCTTTATCAATCTAGACATAGCATCTTTTTTCATCCTTCAGCTGGCATCCTCTCTGAATCATTCGATGGACCAACAGCATGGCTCGTGGATGCGTCTCCGGTTCGTTGATGCCTTCCGTCGTTCCATACTTATATTTTCTTCAACATAAGGTACTCTGACAATCTCTGAACATAACGAAGATTCAACAAGACGGTCGATCGATCAATCGACTGACCGTCGATTCTTCTGTAGCGCCACACTTGGTTATACTTCCCCAAGTTCCTCCATATGCCTGAAGTATAAGTCGACAACCACCATCTATGGTCCATCAATAGATCAACGGACCGTCGATGGATTTCGTGGTCACCTTGCGCTAAATCTTTGTTGCCTTCTGCATTTTGAGTTTGGAAACCTTTCCTACAAAACAAAGAACATGTTAAAAACTATTATAAAGAGTCTCTAAACACACACAAATCACTAGAAAAAAGCATTAAAAATACAATTAAACCACGATACATCAATGCGTACATATATGACGAAGCCTTTCACAAAAAACATTTAGACCACACATGTTCATACTTAATCCTTCATATCCTCTTCATGCATCATAATATATAAAGGTGCACATGAGAGTCATCCTTTCGATAAACACCATAACATATTATAGTCATTGTTATGCATGGAGTGTGTGTTTACATATTGGTCATCTAGTAAAAGCCTTGTTACTTAGGAAACCACCATTCATAGGATTAAAACACATATATATCATATCCCTTAAGTCATAAATGAATCACACATAGAACATTTTTGGACTATAGACCACACATTCACATTACATCATAGAGTAAAATATCATATCCAACATTTGAATAGAAGACTCGCAACATGCATAAGATCACACATCCATATAAGGTTACGTAAGTAGGTGGGCATTGTAAATGAGTATTTATCACAACTAAGCATGTAGACCACCTAACTCTAACTACATCATTCACCTAAACATAACATTATCAATACACCTAGATCATGATACTAGAATGGGAGACTACATGAGACCTTCATACTTGTGGTCATCATAAACATATTTCAAATTTAATATATTTCCTTCAAGGACATGATGACAACATATAAAACTGACAAGAATGTAAACACCCACCATAAATGTACCATACCACACATTGTAAACTCTAATACTACAATTAGGAATTTAGGTCAACTTACCAGTTTTCCCAAGCTATGATTACCATTGATCAATTCTCCATAGTTCATAATCAATTAACATAGATAGAACTAGATTAAGCAATACACTAAAATATAATCACAATTAACTACTCATCTAATCAAGATCACAAGACCCACATTATAGGCTAAATTTAGAGATTAAGGCGATCATGAGTTCTTTATGGAACTGGATTTGAAATCATCACAAAAAGAGTGATTAATCATAAATCGGTCATTATAATGACTTTGAAATCAGTTTTACAATGAACACATGGCTAGTTTCGAAGTTAGAAAATTTTACCTTAGAATCATATTAGAAAACCTTTGAAAGATCTCCTTTGATGAAAATTTAAATAAGGATCAAGCGTTACCATACCGCAATACAAGAGAGTACCACGAATATTTAGATAAGAAACTACTTGGAATGCATCCCCTAGTTTGATCTTGAGATTTGTCTTTAATGGATGTTCCAAAGAGATTCATTTTGAGGGAGAATGTTTTGATGTGAAGGATGTATTTTAAATTGGGGTTTTATGTTTTAAATAAGTTGTAATACCAAAAAATAGGTAAAATAACCGTCCATGTTCAATTGGAACGTGGGGTGAATTTTCCCATTCACCCCTTGGTTGGCTGAGTTGCAGGCCCAAACGACAGATCCCAATCTACTGGGCATCGTCTGGACTATGGCTTGTCCTGTACACCGTTTTCTGTGATAGAGAATCAATAAATTAGGGGAAAGGAACCCATAGCTATGTATGGAGACATGCCCCCATATAATGTGGTGTCAATCAATCCACTGGTTGTCGTTTACATGGCATGGTTTGAAAATGCCTTGGTAGATTTTTGCAAGACTTTGGGTCTTCCTCAAGGAACCTTAAGTTTTATTTGTGGGTTCTTTCTTGGACGCACGACCCTTAATATTACCACATATATATTAGGGTCCTCTCCTATCATATTAGGCACCAAACAACACGTATAAGATGCAAAGGCACACTAGCTCATACACACGACTAGTTTCCAAACGTCTTGCTTATCCCTTGACTTTTGACTTCCAAACCTCTTCAAACAAACTGTACAAGATGTGACACAATTTATTTACAGGTTAAAAACTATCAAAGCA
Organism: Solanum peruvianum; assembly: GCA_027705065.1. NCBI lineage: Eukaryota > Viridiplantae > Streptophyta > Magnoliopsida > Solanales > Solanaceae > Solanum > Solanum peruvianum. The sequence continues at coordinate 40,464,228 of JAKWJD010001759.1, read as the reverse complement.
CATGTGAAGCTTGTAATACCTAAAAATAATTTAGGTGAATCTAGAGCCTAACATGTGTGTCACGAGGATATGAGGTCCAATAATTTCTAATAATATGCTATCGATTCAATTTCTAGAGTTTTAGGTGCATTGGAAGTCAAACGTCACGGGATGACCAAGACGTTCGACGACTGAGCGTTTGTGTGTCTCATGTGTTGTTATGTTCCTATATATGTGTTTCATGAGCTTATAAGATCTTTATATTAGTTATTATAGTTTTTATATGAAGTGTGATGACTTCAATGAAGTTTGGAGGTCAAACGCCCAATATAGTCCGTGAAAGGTTTGCCTTGAAACTACCTTGTGTGTTTTAGCACATATCGTCAAGTTTTCGTGTTTGTTTTTGATGAAATTGATGTGGGAGGTCCTAAACTCGTATGCGAACATATTAGGGTTCGAAATTATTGGGCAAACATCCCCAAGGACTAACCAAGGTTAATTGAGGAAGGACCTTTCCTTGACCCATGTCTGTCTAGGACCAACCCCAAACGACTAAGCAAATGATGGCTCGTTGTCTAGTCGATGCACCGTCGTAGGAAGGCATTAATCAATACTTATCCTAGGGATATCAAGATCCCAATGGATTTTCTGTGAACCCATAAACGGATAGCAAGGATGGTTCGTTTGTGGACCAATGTCCCGTCGATGGGCAGTTATCTGTGAGGGTTGTCAATTGCGCAGTTCACTGTAAACTCTAGGGGTGAATTAGTAAATCAACCCACGTCCATATATGAGAAAGGTCGGTTATGTAGGGGTATTTCATATATTTTAGGTGGGTTTATAGGTTCTGAATACCTAGATGAATTCATTCATCCAAATCAAAATCCACAAATATCATAGAAATTCTCTAGAACTCCGTTGAGGCAAAAAATCATGGAAGAGCTTGGATTGGAGCTTGATATATGGTTTTTTATTCTTGAAACTTTATTCATTAAGAAGCCAATTTTCAATGCGATTTTTCAAAGACTTCTCAAAAGATGAATTTTCTAAATTGACATCTATCCATGGGTTCTTGCATTAAAGGTTTTAAAGCATTGTATATTGATTGAATTGTTGTTAATTAGATCATTTTAACTCAATTAGCTTATGAACCCATGTAATTTAGAAACCCTAGCTTTTTACTACTTTATGGGTTAATTGATATTTTCTTAATGCTTATGAAGTCTAATGTAATTTTCTATAGGCTATTGAATTATTTAAGAATTGTACTTAATTGATTTGTAGGTTATCTTAAATTTATGAATCTATATTGAATTACTTAGATACATTAAGTATTATAGTTTTGTATTGAATTGATGTTCATGGGGAAGGGCTTATGGTATTGAATTGGATGAATTACTTATGGATTGAAGTGGTGAGAGTGGATTGGTGGTACTCTTCCTTAAATAATATTTATTTTATATAATTAGTCTTGAAATATATAGTGATTTGTATGGTCCACTAATGGTGACGATGTTATGTGATTAACTTGCAATTGATGTGGCCTCGTTGGTGTTACTTTATGTATTATGATGATCATGGCCTTGTCGTAAATTACTTGATAGATTGGGTTTATGTGTGTAGTTTATTGTGTGAAGTATGTTCAGATTCATATACTTCTAATTAATGGAAAGTATGTGTTCTTCTATTGATGTTATGTGATCCTGTTAGACTATGGCTATGTCATTATGTGTGTAGTCTTAGAGTTGATGCATGATTGTCCCTACTTGACTATATGAGTATATAATGTTTATATTATTATTCTATAGTAGTTGATATGATGACCTAAAGATGATGTGGGTTATGTCTGTGTGCTTCTAAGGCGATATTTTATATGGCAAGTATGTTGTGTCTTTTGTGGAAGACTTTTCTCCCTTACTTAATACATGTATGAATGTGAATATGGGACGGCTTGACTTAGGATGGTGAATCATCTTATTATTTTATGTATGAATGACATGATACCTTTAATGATGTTAGAAAGATCATTTATGTTGAACCTTGAACCTAGTGGTAAGGTTATGAACATTGAAGTCGGAAGCCATAATGGTATCTTTCATGTAATGAATGATGGAATTATGGTTGCTTTGCTGGAATGGAATTATATCATCGTTAGGGAAGTCATTAGAGATATCTTTTTTGCCATTGTAAGGAAATCCTAGGGGACCTCTTTTGTAGGGTGAATGGGATTGGGTTATGAAGTTGATATGGAACGCCTTTGTATGAACCTTTGGGAAGTAGCTCTTGTGATGAACGATACTAGAGTACAAAAAAAACCTTTCATATTCCTTAACCATGTGCCCTACATGTGATGTGTCTAAGTTCTACTATTGGCAAGTAGAATACCCTCTATCGGAGTAGGTTACAACTCTGACACAATTTTCTACCACGGTCTATGTCAGTTATCGCCTATTCTCATCAAATGAGATACCTACTAGCATTTTAGAAATTCTATGAAGTTTTTGTGGTGGTATGAGGCACTATCTAGACAATGCACAATAGGCTTTGAATATGTTAGTCAGAGTCCCTAGGTCTTGTCCAAGACCATTACTTGAATGTCCTTATGTGACGAATTTCTCTTAAATGAACTAATGAATGTAATGAATTCAGTTAAGAAAGCATATTAAATGAAGAAGTACTTATATCGAGTAGTAAAGGGTTGTCAAGTTAATGTGTGAAGGGGGCATAGGAATGGTTACTTCATATCTTACCTATATAAGTCTTTAGAATGACTCTAGTTAGGGAAGTAGGTAGATTATGTAGACATGAACTTAACTTAGGTAGTATTAAGGGTTATTTCGGTAATCTTCAAGAGGTTAATCATGGATGTAATCTTCTTGATTTACATAAGTAAGTCCTTTGATAACCTTTGGAAGGGAAAATGTCATATTCTATGAAAGCTATTGTGTTAAGTTAGAATGATTTTATACTAGGTATTCTATAGGATCTCTTAAGTGTGTGTGAAAGGGATTGTATTGGAGGTCTCTTCAAAACTCACTCAACTGAACCTTAGAATCACCTTTGGTAGGAGGATCTCATGTTTGTATGGTTTGTGTATCATAAGTGTGTGTATCTCATTATAGGTTGTCTTAGGATCATTTAGCTGTGCCTATAGAGGGTATATGGGTGGTATCTCTTTTTCATTCTTGAATGAGTCTTAGGATAGCTTTTAGTGACAAGGTGACATGCTAGAGAGTGTTCTATGTGAAGTTGTAGGCTTCACTGTTACAGTGAAGTAACACTGAATGAGTTCACTATAATATTTTCCTAAAAATGTGATAAATTGTTGTGATAAATGTTTGTTATGCTTATAATTTGAAGTTTTGATCAAAAACATGCATATTTCCAATAAATGTCTGTTTTCATGATTTTTATGCATTATGTCATACTTTGTACATCTGTTTGTTCTATATCAATGCCTTTGTCTATCTCTAAAGTGATTCATAGGTGAAGGCGCTTTGGCGAAGCACAGATTGTAGGATCTTTCGAACAAGTTGATGTATGTCCTCATTCGACTCGAGGACATCAATATCTTTTATTTACTTTATTGAAGTACTCTAATAGACAAAGTATTTTTATATTCGTATTGTATGGGTTGTATCCCAAGTATTCCTTATTCTAAGATTTGACAAAATGGGACTTAGTATTTCCTATGGATTTTATATGAAAGATGTTTTAAGATATTCGTTTCAAAAGTTTTAATTCCGCACTACTTTTCATATTTTTATATGTGATGAACGATATGCAAGGGCTTGTACAATACCTCCGAGAGGTCATGTACATCTAGTCAACGACCTAAGGAATGCCCTAACTTCTAGGGTATATGTGTGGGTCGTGACAACCTTAGTATCTGAGCGTAGTTTATGAAAGTTTTATAGGAATCAAAAAGTCTCATGAAGTCACGTCTAGAAGAGTCTTGACCATCGGTGTGAGTCGCGACACATCAAGGTCGTGAGGGTATAGGATGGTAGAGATTCCCTTATTTGTTTACTACTATGTGGTGTTGTAGAATATTATTTATGAATACTATTTTCTTATGATTTTTCTTGTGTTATAGTAGATGAATACGTGGTAAGAAAGTTGAGGAGAATGATGTGAACGAGGAGATTTTTTCTCAAGTTGAGCAAGTTCCTCAAGGTCATCAAGTCCCTATTGGAGGTCAAGGTAATGAGGTTTCGGTGGTTCCCCCAGATACGAGTAATGGGAAGATTAAAGAGGCTTTACTTACTTTAGCCCGAGCTTTGACTACCCGTGTGAACATAGGTATTGCACCTAGAGTGAATGTTGTAAAGTGGACTATGATATCTTGATTGAGAGATTTTTTGAGGATGAATTCTCCTATCTATCTTTGCTCTAAGGTGGGAGAGGATCCCTAAGAGTTTCTAGATGGTGTACAAGGTGTTAAGTTCCATGGGAGTGACTTCGAGGGAGAAGTAGGAGTAGGGAGAAGTAGGAGTGAGATTCGTACCAATTGAGGGAGTTTCTCAAGTGTGGTACACTAAATGGAAAGATAATAGGCCAGTTGAGTCGGGTCCTATTTAGTGGCAAGAGTTTTAGGAAGCTTTTCTAAGAAAGTACTTTACCTGTGAGAGAAGGGAAGTGAAGGTAGATGAGTTTATCAATCTCAAGCAAGGAAATATAAGTGTAGAGGAGTACTATTTGAACTTCTCTAAGTTGTCTAGGTTTGCTCAATCCCTTGTGTCTAACCGTAAGGATGAGATGAGTAGGTTTGTGACTTTTGTTACCGATCTACTGAAAGAAAAATGCCAAACGGCCATGCTACATGATGATATGACCCTAGCTAGATTTATGGTGTATGCTCAATAAATTGAGGAGCCTAAACTAGGTAGGATTTCTAGAAACCTGAACAGGAGTTTATCAAGTAATCAAAGTCAATCTAGGTCCAACAAGAGGGCTCAAACTCAAGATGGACCTAGTGCTCGTAAGATCAAACTTGAGAGAGGAAATGGTTCTCAAGGTGGTAAGCCTACTTGTGCTACTTATGAAAAAAATCATCATGGGGAGTGTATATTGGGTACCAGTAGTTGTTTGGATGTTGTAAGGGTGGACACAAAGTGAAGTATTGTACTACTACAATCGGTAAGCAAGTTGATCCTAGTGTTCTGGGCAATAATGGACTCCGGCAAGAGGATAAAAGTCCGCTGAGGCTGATAAGGATAATGGTAATTTCTTATATTTCTTTAGAGTACGAGTTCCTTCTAAGTGGGGGAGTATGGTTAGTAGATGGGCTAGATGATCATAGAAGCTTTTTATATGTGCATGATATTTAGATGTCTTCTTGAAATTGAATTTCATTGATTTCTTGCATTGAGTATTTAATGAAGTTATGAGTATGTTGTTAGATGTGTTCATATGATTTTATATTTCATATTAGCATGTTTCCATCATGAATTGCCTGAATGTTGAATTTTTAAAAATGGAGTGTAATTCACTATAATGTTTGCCTGCTCGCTATAGATTTTTCAAAAATTGATTAATTCGTTCTTTGGTTAAAAATTTTTGTATTATGGTTACAACTTATTTATATGAGCACAATAATGAATATAAAATGAGTTTTTCTATTTAGGATGAAGGATGAGGGTTTTATGGCATGATGAGGGGCTGAATTTACTCTAGTTCCTTGTTGTGTTGTGATTCTCTTGATTATGTGAAAATGATGTTTATCCATGATTTTTTAATGTATAATGTTATATGTGGTGTGGTAATTATATTTTAAGTTGATTCTCTAGTCTTGTAATTATTAGGAGAGTGACAAGTGTCATTCAAGGATGAATGTTTTCAAAGTGGGGGAGAATGTAATATCTCAAAAATGAATTAGGTGAATCTAGATCCTAAATTGTTTGTTATGAGGGTCCAAGGTCCTAAAATGTTTTATAATATGGTATTGAGGCTGTGTCTAGAGTTTTTAGGTGCATTGGAAGTCAAACGTCAAGGGACAACCAAGACGTTCCATTACTAAGTCACCTATGTGTCTCATGTGTTGTTATGCACTAATATATGTGTTTCACGAGATTATGAGGTCCATATATGATTTATTGAAGTTTCTATTGGAATTATGTTAAATTTCATGAAGTTTGGAGGTCAAACATCCAAGAACGTCCATGACGTTCGAAAGGTTTACCTCGAAATGGCTTTGTGTGTTTTGGCATGTTTCATCAAATTTTACGTGTTCGTTCTTGATGAAATTGATGTGGGAGGTCCTGAATTCGTATACGAACATATTCGGGTTGGAAACGTCCTCGCAGACATCCCCAAGGACCAATCAAGGGTCCTTGAGGAAGGACTTTCCCTTGAGTAAAGGTTGTCTTGAACCAACCCCAAACGACTGACAAATGACAGATCATTGACCGGTCAACCCCCCGTCGTTGGAAGTCTTTGGCCAAAAAAATATCCTTTAGATCTCAAGCTCCCAATGTATAGTCTCTGAGCCCATTGACGTACAGCCAGGAAGGCCTATTTGTGGACCAACAACCCGTCGATGAGTAGTTTTCTGTAAGGGTTGTCAACTGCGCAGTTCATTGTTCATCCCTACATCCAAATAAGATAACGGGTGGTTACTTAGTTTTATTTTAGGTATTTTAAGTGGGTTTATAAGTACTAAACACCCGATGAATGCATTCTTCCAAATGAAAACCCTAAAATATCTTAGAAATTCTCCTGAACTCCATTGAAGCCAAAACAAAAGAAGAGCTTGGATTGGAGATTTGAGATCAGTTTCGTGGTTTAACATCATTGAGGTATGACTTTTTATCCTTTAAACTCTATTAATCAAGGAGTCAATCTTCAAAGTGATTTTTCAAGGACTTTTCAAAAGATTAGTTTTCTAAAAATTTAAACCTATCCATGGGTTCTTGCATTAAAGGTTTTAAAGCATTGTATATTTATTGAATTTTTGCTAATGAGATGATTCTAACTAAATTTACCTATTAACCCATGTAATTGATGAACCCTAGTTTTTACTACTTTATGGGTTAACTGATATTGTCTTATTGCTTATGACTTCTAGTGTAGTTTTTATGACATGTTCACTGATGTAAGAATTGTATACAATTGATGTCTAGATTGTCTTCGAGTGATAAATCTTTATTGAATTGACATAGATTTGTTGAGCATTATAGTTTTGTATTTAATTTATGTGCATTGCCATGGGTAAGGGTTTATGGTAATTAATTGGACGATTTCGCTATGGATTGAAAGCGGTCAGAATGGATTGGTGGTATGTTGCCCTAACTATCTTTATTTTATGTTAATTAGTCTTGAATTATGTTGACATTGGTATGGTGCACTTATGGTGGTGGTGCTATGTGTTTTACTTGCAATTGATGTGTCCTCGTCGGCATTATTTTATGTATTATGATGATAATGGACTTGTCGGCAAAATACTTTAGTTGATTATGTGAAGTATGGTCATATTCATCTACTTGTGATTAAGGGAAAGTATGTGTTTTTCTATTATTGTTGTAAGACCCCAAAAATGACTTAGGTTAAATAGAGCCAAATATGTTGGTATTGATTGTCTAAGGTCCTAAATAGTTCAATTATATGGTATTGAGGTAGTGTCTAAAGTATTAGGTGCATTGGAAGTCAAACGTCAAGGCCCTACCAAGACGTTCGATGACTAAGTGACCTATGTGCCTCATATGTGGTTCTATGTGTTTATGTGTGATTCGTGAGGTTCTAAGATTCTTAAATGATTTATTATGATGTATATTTGAAGTGTGCCATGTTTCGTGGAGCTTAGAGGTCAAACATCCAAGAACGTCCATGACGTTCGAAAGATGTGCCTGGAAATGACCTTGTGGGTCGAGGCATATTTCATCGAGGTTTATGTGTTTGTTTTGGGTGAAATTTTGTTATAGGTGTTAAACTCATAGAATATCATTTTTAGTTTTTAAATGTTCTGTCAAACATCTCCAAGTACCAACCAAGGTTCATTGAGGAAGGACCCACACTTGGAGACAATACTGCCCCAGGCAAACCCCAAACGACGGGGGTATCAACGACTCGTGGGCCTATCGATGCCCCGTCGATGAGTGTCATTGGTAGGGACTTAGTCTTGGGTGTTAAGTGTACTCTTAAAAGTCTATGAACCAATCAATGCAAGGACAGGACGGTCTGTTTATGGAAAAACGGTCTGTCGACAGCCAAACGTTGGTGGAATTTTTTACTGTGTGCAGTTCACTACCGAGTTAGGGGTGAAATTTTAATTTCACCCCACTTCCAAATAATATTATTGGGGGTTTATAAGGGGTATTTTGGGTATTTTAAATGTGTTTATAAGCCTAAAACACATTAAAGACTTCATTTTTCTATATCAAATTCCCAAAATCCTTTAAGAACTCCGAAAGACTCCATTGAAGTCCAAAATCAAGGAAGATCATTCTGTGACGATTTGAGTGGATATTCTTCATTAAAGGGAAGATATAGGCTCATAAAGGTATGTATATTGATCCTTGAAACTGGTTTCATCATGGAGCCCCAAATTCTAAACATGTTTTGTGTATGTTTTCAAAGTTCAATTGTCCAATTTCATGATTCTACCATGGGTTCATACATCAATTGTTTTTAAACATCTATTATGGATTATATTGATGATTTATTGATGATTTTAACCTAAATTACCTATGAAACCATGAATGTGGATGAAACCTAGTTTTATACTAAGTTGTGAGTGATTTGACATTGATCTAATGTTGATGAATTCTTAAGTAGTTTTATGTGGAATATTCATTGATGTAATAATTGTAGTAAATTGATATCTAGGTTTATTAGATTGATCAATTTGCATTGTGTTAACGTATTTCATTTATAATTGTAGTTTTTATGTTGAATTGTTGGTTATGGCCTTGGGTAAGGGTCTTGTGTTATCGAATTGAGTAAATTGACTTTGGATTATGGTGTTGAGGATGATGTGGGGGGTATGCTGACTTATTTCCTTCAATTTTATGTCATTTATACTTAGATTCTTCCGTTATTAGTATGGGGAACTTATGGCAGCAACGTTTTGTGCTTTACTTGAAATTGATATGGCGTTGTCGGCGTTATTTTATGCAATATGATGATCTTGGCCTTGTTGGAAACTACTTGAATTAATATGAATATTTGCTTAGTTGATTAGGTGATTCATGACCATATATATCTACATGTGTAATCATATATGTATTCTCTTATTCATGTTGTCTTAGGTCATCAAGTTAGACTAAGACTCACTATGTGATTCTATATTGGTCACATTGATGATGTTATGATAGTATATACGATGACTTGAAGATGTTAGGTTTGTTCCTATGTGATTCTAGAATGACTTGCATTATGAGTTAAAACTGAAGTATGTGATCTCTTGTCTTAATTGACTTGTGTCCCTTTCTTGATGTATATATGATTATGAATATGTGATGTCTTGATTTAAGGTGTTAGCTTTTTTTGTCTTGAATGTACGAATTACATGTGACCTTAAATGAACGTCAGAGAGTCTTTTATGTGAAGAACTTTACTTAGTGTTAAGGTTAACATTATTGAAGTCGTAAGTCGGAATGGTATACTTCAATGTAAAGGAATAATAGACTTAAGGTTAATTGGATGGAAAGACATCATATTTATCCTTAGAAACGTTATCAGTAGCTTCTTTTTTCCATTGTAAGGTTGCCCTATTGGACATTCTTTGGTAGATTAAATGTGATTGGGTTATGAACTTGTTATGGAACCCTCTTGTGCAAACCTAATGTATGAATTATTTTATGACAAAGAAGGATAGCACAAAGTAAGTATGGTAAGGGGAAGTACTTCTAGTTAAATATTTATACTAGATTACAAAGTATACCCTTCATATTCCTTAACCATGTGCCTACATGCGATGTGTCTAACTTCTACCCTTGGCAAGTAGAACAACCTCATTGGAGTAGGATATATCTCCTGATTCCATGTCTTGCTATCATGTTCTATATCGATTATTTCATATTCTCATCATATGGAATACCTATTAGCGTTAGAGAAGTTTATGAGGTTAAGGTGGTGGTATGGAAAGCTATCTAGACAATGCACAATAGACTTTGAAGGTGTTACTTGGAGTTCCTATGTCTTGTCTAAGACGTTTACTTGAATGTCCTTTATGTGATGTATGTGTCTTATAATGAACTAATGAAATAATGACTTATGTTAAGAAGTATTTAAATGAATAAGTATCTAATCTAATCGGACTTAAGGATTCCTTAGCTAAAGCGTGAAGAAGGCATAAGAGATGATCTCTTCATGTCTAATCTTTGGAAGTCTTGAGGATGACTCTAGTAAGGGAAGATGTTTGGTCTTGTGGATATGATCTAAGACTTAGGTAGTCTTAAGGACTATTCAGATGATCTTGAAGAGGTCAGTCATGGAAGATATCTTCTTGATTTACTTAAATAGGTCTTTTGATATCCTTTGGAAGGAGAATGTAATATCGTGTATGTGTTAGTGTGTTAAGTTAGAATGTGTATATTCTAGGGAGTCTATAGGATCTCATGAGGTTGTGTATAAAGGATTGTATAGGCGGTCGCTTCAGAACTCACTCAAGATAGACATAGAGTTATTTTTTGTAGAATAATCTTACCTTAATTTTTGTGATGCTTGGTAGGTGTTTATGTGACTTATTATAAGTAATCTTAAGAGTCCTTTAGGAACATATAGAGAGGGTGTATGTGCGGTCTCTCTTTGTGTGACTTAAGTGAATCTTAGGATAGATTTAAGTGTGATGATTACATTCAAAAGGGTATCTAAATTAAAAGAATAAGTAACTTAACAGCTACAGTGAATTTAATTCACTGTAACAGTGAATGAGGTTACTGTAAATAGACCTCTTATATTTTTGTTTTTGGTTTAAATGTTATCTTTTGTGTTTCTAAGTTGTTAAATGGTGTTCTTATAATTATAATATGATTTCTAAAAGAAAAGATGCATATTTCAAATAAATGTTTGTTTTCATGATTTTTATGCATAATGACATACTTAGTATATGTTGTTTTACTATATCCATGTTTTTATCTATCTATATAGTTTATGGTAGGTGAGGAGCTTTTGGGAAGGAAGAGTTGGACCGTAGCACTGTTATAGAAAAGTTGAAGTATGTCCTCATTTGACACTAGAGCATATATGTCTTTTATGCTTTAATTCACAGTATTGTAATAGACTAAGTATTTCTATTATCGTATAGAAGTATGTCCCGTGTCACAGGTATTCTTGTGTTTTAAGATGATGACATTGAGACTTAGTATTTCCTATTGCTTTATATGAATGAGTTTCAAAAGACTATGATATGTTTTATGAAAACTTTTTATTCGGCACTACTTTTTACTATATTTATGCGATGACTGATATGTAAGGGCTTGTAAAACACCTCCGAGAGGAGAAGTACGCTGGTAGCAATCCGAGATTGCCCCTAACTTCTAGGGTGTGGTTTCGGGATGTGACAGTTTTAAGTTTATCATGTTAGACTATAAATATTCCATTATGTATGTAGTCTTAGAGTTGATACATAATTCTCCCTACTTCATTATGTGAGTCGATAAAGGTTATATTGATGATGTTATAGTAGTGGATACGATGACACAAAGATGTTAGTTATGTCTATGTGCTTTTAAAGTGATATGTTATATGTTAAGTATGTTGTGTCTTGTGTGGTAGACTTGTATCCCTTACTTGATATATGTATGAATATGAATATGAGATGTCTTTACTTAGGATGCTAAAGCCTCTTAGACTTGTAAATATGAATGACATGAGACCTTCAATGAAGTTAAAAAGGTCATTAGTGTGGAACCATATTATGAATGATGGTCTTAAGATTTGTTGGCTGGAACGTCATCATATCATCCTCAGGAAAGTCATTAGATCTATCTTTGTCACCATTGTAAGGCAGCCCTAGGGGACCTCTTTGGTATGGTGAATGTGATTGGGTTATGAACTTGATATTGAACCCCTTTGTATGAACATTTAATGTGAATTACTCTATGAGAACAAAGGATAGCACCCAGCGAGTATGGTTTAAGAAGTAGGTATAGCGAAGAACGAGAATAGAGTATAAAAAAACACTTCATATTCCCTAACCATGTGCCTACATGGGATGTGTGTATGTTCTACCACTGGCAAGTAGAACACTCTCCATCGGAGTAGGTTACAACTCCAAATTCCATGACTTTCTACCATGGTCTATGACGCTTATTGCCTATTATCATCATATACGATACCTACTAGACTTAGAGAAGTTCTATGAATTTTAGGAGGTGGTATGGGACGTTATATAGACATTGAACAATAGTCTTTGATGATGTTAGTGAGAGTCCCTATGTTTCTCCAACACCATTAGTTGAATGTCCTTATTGAGATTAATGTCACTTAAATGAACTAATTAATGTAATGAGTTAAGTTAAGAAAGCATGTTAAATGAGTAAGTACTTATCAAGAGTAGTTAAGATTTGTCTAGAGAAGGTGTGAAGGGGCATAGAAATGGTTACTTCGTATCTTACCTAGATAAGTCTTCAAATTGACTCTAGTTAGGGATGTAGGTTGATTACGTAGACATTATCCAACAATACATAGTATGAAAGAATATTTAGGTAATCTTGAAAAGGTCAATCATGGACATTATCTTCTTGATTTACTTAAACAAGTCTTTTGATAACCTTTGGAAGGGAGAATACCATATTCTATGAAAGCTATTGTGTTAAGTGAGAATGATCCTATCCTAGGTAATCTATAGAATCTCTTAAGTGTGTGCGAAAAACATTGTATGGGCAATTGCTTCAAAATGTACTCAAAGAGAATCTTATAATCAAATTTGGTCGGAAAATCTCATGTTTATGTGGTTGGTGTATTGTAATTGTGTTGATGTCATTACAGATGGTCTTAAGGATCATTTAGGTGTGCTTAGAGAGGGTATATGGGTGGTATATCTTTGTCTTACTTAAGTGAGTCTTAGAATAGCTTTACTGAGAAGATTACATGCTAGAGCGTGTTCTATGTGAAGTTGATAGGCTTCACTCTTTCAGTAAATTAAAAGTGAATTAGTTCATTGTAATATATACCCAAAAATGTGATAAATTGATTATGTGATCTCGTTTGTGTTTCTATGGTGTTAAATGTTGTTCTTATGTTTATCATATGATCTTTTATAAAAAAAAAAAAGCTATTTCCAATAAATGTCCATTTTCATAATTTTTATGCATTTACACTTAGTACATCTGTTTGTACTTATTCAATGATTTTGTCTATCTCTAAAGTGGTTCATAGGTGAAGGTGCTTCTGGGAGTTAAGCTTAGATTATAGGATCTTTTAAAAAACTTGTTGTATGTCCTCATTCGACTCAAGGGCATAGATGTCTTTTATTTTCTTTATTGAAGTATTGTAATAGACTAATTGTTTCTATATTCGTACTGTACGAGCAGTGTCCGAAGTATTCTTGATTATAAGATATTATTAATTAAGACTTTGTATTTCCTGTGGATTTTATATGAGAGATGTTTTAAGATATTCGGTGGGAAAATATTTAATTCTGCAGTACTTTTCATATGTTTATTTGAAATGAACGATATAGAAAGGCTTGTACAAGACCTCCGAGAAGTCAAGTACGCCGGTCCTAAACCTAAGGAATGAAATAATCTACGGTATAGGTGTGGTTCATGACAAGCTCAGTATCAGAGCGTAGGTTATGAAAGTTGTCTTAGGAATGAAAAACTTTCATCAAGTCACGTCTAGTAGTGTCTTGAGCATCGGTGTGAGTCGCGACACATGTATGGGCGAGAGGGTATAGAACAATAGAGTTTCCGTTCTTTTCTACTCCTATATCGTTCCACAGAGTAAAATTTATGAGTACGCTTTTCTTATGGTTTTTCTTGTGTTATAGGAGATGAATACGAGGAGGAAACCGACTAGGACATTTGAGGAGAATGATGTGAATGGGGAGATTCCTCCTCAAGTTGTGCAAGATCCTCAAGGTGCTCAAGGTAATGAGGTTCCGGTGCTTCCCCCGGAAATGACTAATGGGGAGATTAGAGAGGCTTTACTTACTTTAGCCCGAGCTTTTACTACCAATGTGAATATGGGTATTTTACCTAGAGTAAATGTTGTAGAGAGCAATATGACATATATATTTAGAGATTTTTTGAGAATGAATCCTCCAATATTTCTTGGATCAAAGGTGGGAGAGGATCCCCAAGAGTTTCTAGACGTTGTGTACACAGTGTTAAGTGCTATGGGGGTGACTTTTCTGGAGTAGGAGGAGTTAGATTTGTACCAATTGAGGGAGGTTTGTAAAGTTTAGTACACTAAATTTAAAAGTACTTTCCCCGTGAGAGGAGGGAGGTGAAGGTAGATGAGTTTATCAATCTTGGTAGGTAATATAAGTGTTGTGGAGTACTATTTAAAATTCTCTAGGTTGTCTAGGTTTTCTCCATCCCTTTATTCTCACCCTAGGGATGAGATGAGTAGGTTTGTGACTGGTGTTACCGCCCTAATGAAAGAAAAATTCCATATGGCCATGCTACATGATGATATGATCCTAGTTAGATTCATGGTGTATGGTCAATCAATTGAGGAGTCTAAACTTGGTAGGATTGCTAGAAACTTGAAGAGGATTTGATCAAGTGATTAAAGTTTAATCTAGGTCAAAAAAAAAGGACTCAAACTCAAAATGGACCTAGTTATGGGGAGTGTATATTGGGTACCAGGAGTTAGTCTGGATGTAAGGATGTACACAAAGTGAGTTATTGTCCTACTAGTGATGGTAAGCAAGTTGCTCCTAGTTTTTCGGCCAATGATACGCCAAAGTTGAAGGATCGTTTCTATGCACTATAGCCAAGAGGATCAAATTTGGATGAGGGTGATGAGGATGATGGTAAGTTCTTGTATTTTTTTAGAGTATCAGTTTCTTCTAAGTGGGGGAGTATGGTTAGTAGATTGCTAGATGGCCATAGAAGCTTGTTGTATGTGCATGATGTTTAGAAGTCTTGTTGAAAATTAATTTCATTGATTTCTTGCATTGGGTATTTTATGAAGTTATGAGTATGTGTTAAGATGTGTTCATATTATTTTATATTGAATATTAGAATGTTTCCATCATGAATTGCCAAAAAATTGCATTTTTTAAAATGGTGCATAATTTCCTGTAATATTTGCCTGCTTACCTATAAGAATTTGCAAAAATTGACTAATTCATTCTTTGGTTGAAAATTGTTTTAATTTTGTTATAAATTATGTATATGAGCAGAATAATGAATATAAAATTCTTTTTTGCTTTTTGGAATGAAGGATATGAGTTTTATGGCATGATGAGGGGTAGAATTTATTCTAGTTTCTTATTGTGTTGTCATGCTCTTGATTATGTGAAAATGATGTTTCTCCTTGATTTTGTGTTGTATATTGTGTTATTTGGTATGTTCATGAGATGTTATGTTGAGTCTCTACTTTTGGAAGTTTTTGGAGAGTTAGAAGTGACATTCAAGGACGAATGTTGTCCAAGTGGGGTAGAATATAATACCCCGAAATTGACTTCGGTGAAACTAGAGACTAACATGTTTTTGACTAGGTTATAAGGTCCTAAAGTTATTTATGATATGGTATTGAGTCATTTTCTAGTGTTTTAGGTGCATTGGAATTAAAACGTAAAGGGACAACCAAGACGTTCGATGAATAAGTCACCTATGTGTCTCATTTGTTGTTATGTGCATATATGTGTGTTTCATGAGATTATGAGGTCCTTATATGAGTTATTATAGTGTTTATAGTCAATGTGTTAAGTTTCATGAAGTTTTTAGGTCAAAAATCCATGACGTTCGAAAGGTTTTCCTAAAAAAGTGATAAATTGCTTATGCGGTCTCTTATTTGTTTCTAAGGTGTTAAATGTTGTTCTTATACTTATTATAT
Organism: Solanum peruvianum; assembly: GCA_027705065.1. Taxonomy (NCBI): domain Eukaryota; kingdom Viridiplantae; phylum Streptophyta; class Magnoliopsida; order Solanales; family Solanaceae; genus Solanum; species Solanum peruvianum. The sequence continues at coordinate 40,448,298 of JAKWJD010001759.1, read as the reverse complement.
GATGTTTTCGTAAAAAAAAGATGAGTATTTCCAATAAATGTCCGTTTTCATGATTTTTATGCATTATGTCATACTTAGTACATGTATTTGTACTAATCTCATGCTTTTGTCTATCTCTAAAGTGATTCATAGGTGAAAGTGCTTTTGGGAGATAAGATTGGATTATAGGTTCTTTCAAGCAAGTTGAAGTATGTCTCATTCGACTAGAGGGCGTATATGTACTTTATTTCATTTATTTAAGTAGTGTAATAGGCTAAGTATTTCTACATTTATATTGTATGGGTCGTGTCACAAGTATTCTTGAGTCTAAGATTTGATGAAATGAGACTTAGTATTTCCTATTCATTTTATATGAAATATGTTTTAAGATATTCATGTGAAAAGTTTTAATTCCACACTACTTTCATATGTTAATATGCGATAAACGATATGGAAGGTCTTGTACAAGACGTCCAATAGGTCAAGTACGCCAGTCCTATACCTAAGGAATGAACTAATTTAGGGAATAAGTACAGGTCATGACAAGGCTCTAGATAATCCTAGTTCATTTAAGGGTCCTAACAAAATCCCCCACTTGGAAGTATTCGTCCTTGAACGACACTTGACACTTTCAATCATTTTCAAGGACTAAACGACCCACACAACAACTCAAATCATTAAAACACTACTACAAAAAAGTCTATTAGCAGCAATTAAAATTACGTGTAGCGGCAATAGTAATTGCCGCTATAACATATATCGGACATTAGTCTTATGCCATTGTAAGTGGTGTCGCTAAAGGATTTAGTAGCAATTCAAGTAAATGTTGGTAAAGATAATTTTAATTGTCACTAGAAGTAATAGGCTTTAACAACAATTGTTTATGAGGAATTAATGCTCACAAAATCCATTCCAAAAATAAGTGGATGTATATGTTAGCATCTGTTTTAAATTGTCACTAAATCTATTTAAATTGACACTAATAGTTACAACTTCTAACGACTATTTTGTAGTGAAAATGACAATGGTAGCTAAATTCATTATTAAAATGGATAAATCCGCATTTTTAGCATCTATTTAATTGCCGCTAAATTCAACTATATTGCGACAAAAACTTTCGTGCTTTAACAATTTTTGTTTAGCAATAATTATAATAACCAATAAACTGATTTAGAAAAAGGCGTCATTCGCTCCTTTTGTGTCCATTTTTATTCTTAATAGATAAAATAATTCTTTTTTTCAAACCCTAAATGTACCAAAACAAGTGCTGATTATACATATTTAGAAGTAATTAAATTTAAAATACAAATTAAATACTCCATTATTAATTTATCTAAACGAAATAGAATATATTTTATTATATCTAGAAAAAGAAGAGCAAGTATTACCCTTTACAAATATAAAAACTAAAATGTAATGTTACGTGTTAAACTACATAGCTGATGCTTTTAACTATTCCAATAAAATACCCGCAGTAACAAAATTCTAAATGAATATCGCTCAATTTTGCAACTCTTCATAAATTCAAACTCTTCCACTTGATCATACTTTATGACCTGAAATAAAAATGAACAAATGTCCAAATATAAAGTCAATATATAAGAAAACAAGGTCACAATGAAGTATAACATGTGTATAATTTCGTGCTTTATAAATTAAAGGGAGATGACACCTAATTATTTGTATGGTGAATCAAGGCTTATTCAACAATGTATATTAACATTAATTCAATTAGTAGTCTACTTAAATTTATAATTTTTGGAAAGAGTTCTTATTGTTCTGAATTAAAGAGATTACAAGCCGAACATAGGCTAATAAAAATCTAGACTAGTGTAAGCACTATGTAATTCGATAACAAGTGGATAATGAACTTTAAGAAAGCATTTATATCGTTTAAAATCATTATCGAAGTATCTAGATTAAAACTAAAGTGATTTGTAATGTTGATCTGGTACTAAATGTTAAAAAGAAGTAGCCACCAAATTGATATAACTTACCATGTTGATCTGGTACTAAATGTTAAAAAGAAGTAGCCACCAAATTGATATAACTTACCTAAAGGTTCACTCCATAAAGAATACAGCCGCAAGTGTTCAGAGTCTAAACTAGATAATTCCTCAACATAGAAAGTAATATTCTAAGGTCACATTACAAATATTTCTAATTAAATGATGGCATGAAACTTATATTTGAGCAACAATCTCAAAAACACATATTGTCTAAATTCTCAAGTACTTGTAATAAGTATTGGGACTTGGAAAAGTTAGTTTCTACTAAAATAATTCTATCATGTCATGAAAAATATGATATCATATTAAAGGAAACCTAAACCGTAATAACTAGTCTTAATTGAGTAGATTTCAATATCTCCTAGTAAGGGACTAGGCTTGCTAAGCTTCCTTAAGATTTATTTCAATATAACTAACTGTTCATTCTTACTATTTACTACATCAATTAACCTATTTTAAGTGACAATACCTTAAAAGCTAGAAGAAGTAGTCCAAAAAGAAGAACCCACGACTTTTAGATGCTAAGGTCTGTGATCTAGTTTTCATGCTATAACAACCACTCTTGATGCTTCTTCTTTCGCTTCAAGACAAAATATTAATTTTAAAAAGTTAAAAAAAAATCTCAAAATTTGCCTTCAACAAGACAAAAGTTTTGTTACACAACTTCTTCACATGAAGGAAGTCTCTACTATGCATATATACCTTTATTTTATGTTTACATATAAGCAATACCAACATATACTGCTTCTCAATTTTTTATTTACAATTTTAAAAAATGTTTGGATGGTTTGAAAATGAAGTTCCTTTCATGTGTTGGTCGTTTTACACTTATTCGATCTACCCTCAATACTCTAGCAAATCACGTCATGAAATTCACAATCTTAACCTCAAAGGTCATTAACACCTTGGAAAAATTGCATCACATCTTTTGGGGCTCAACTCCCATCAGCGTAAACTTCATTTAGTTAAATGGAATACTATTAAAACTCCTAAAAATCATGGTGACTTGGGAATTCAATCTCTTTCTATAAAAAATAAGCCTCTTATTACTAATACGGACAAGGGCCTAAAATACTCTTAAAGTATTGAAAATGGTAAAAAAATTACCCTTCATCCACCTATTGGCTCCAAAATGCCCTTTTCATCCACCTATTGACCCCAAAATACCCTTGTCATCCACCTTTGTGTTCAAAATTTACCACTTTTTTAATTGTTTTAAAATTAAAAACTCCTTAAGTATTTTTTAAAATACTTGGCGTTCAATTATTGATTATAATTATAATTTATTACTATAATTTATAAATCAATCACTATACACTCATTACTAACTAAACCTCACCCAATTAATAATCCAATTATAATATCAAAATCGTCATAAACACTACTAAAACACGATGAAATGATAGATTTCTGAAAATGACATTCAAAATTATTCGAGTCCGAATCGGAGCCCCAATAAAATTTAGGTTGAGCCGCTTATTTAGGAGGACACTTTCTTTCAAAATAAAATTAGAAATTTATGATTAAAAGGTAAAGAAGTAATGCATCCCGAATTGATTCATGCACTTTTTTTAAAGATAAATTTATAAATATTGATGATTTTTTTAAAAACTTTAATATATTATTTTGAAAAAAAGTTACCTATGAAGTAACATCACATAATTGAGACGTAAGAATAATTAAGATAAACATAGTCAGACTTTTAAGTTTATTGGTGATTTTTTATTTAGCCACTTGAATGTATGATAATTTACTTCTATAATTTTTAAAAACATTCAATTGGCAGTAACTTGCATTAATAATGTGACGGATTCATTAATTTAGAGGGATTTAATTATTAATGAGGTGGGTAGTGGATTGATTTATAAATTATACTAATAAGTTAAATTATTAAATATAGTTGAGCGCCACATATTTTGAAAAAATATGTAAATAGTTTAAATATAAAATCGTTGAATAAGTGGTCAATTTTGAACCAAAAGGTGGATGACAAGGGTATTTTGGACTCAATAGTTGGGTTTGAAGGGTATTTTAGAGCCAATAGGTGGATGGAGGGTAATTTTGTACCATTTCCAATACTTTGAGGGTATTTTAGCCCCTTTTCCGTTACTAATATGGAAAGGAGATTTGTTCAGTCGCCCTCTATATTTTGGGAAAAAAGCCTTACTGAACTTTATATTCCTTGCAATGCCTTGCCCAAAAAAATTGTTTCCACCCTTTGGAAAAACAATTTTCATGGCTGGATAACTTGGAGCATAGAGCTACAAGGGAATGATTGTAATGACGACAAATAAACTGCAGGGACAACTCTTGGATTTCCCCTAATTGTATAATCTGTGATCAAATTGTGGGTCCCTTAACAAGGAATCACGATTAAGAACCAAGTTGCAGCCTATATTGACGCGAACATAAATTGGAATCTTGATTCCCTTCTTTTAGATCTGCCTTTTCTTTTAAACGATTAAATTATATCCTACATTATTACTAGATATCTACACTGTAAGGACGGTTATATTTGGTGCCTGACTTCCACAGGTTTACGCACAGCCAAGTTCTTATATAATGCTTTTTTGGCTCTACCTGATAATTATATTTTTTGGTCCTTTCCTAATTCTCCATCAAATGGATTTGAAGCTACCGCTTCCATTAAAACTTATCGACTTCCATGGCTAACTCGTCATCAGTGTTTCCCTATGACGTAATACCTACATTGAAATGGCATATCCACATCTGCTATTTGTTTCTAGTACAAATATGCAACTGAGACTATTTTGGTCCTTATTCTCTCATAATGTCCATAAATGTTCACAATGCATTGCCTCTCACTTTAATACCTACTTTATTTCTTTCATTCCATCCAATATATTCTCTCATGTTCCTACTGCTACACTTCTGGCTTTGGATACAATCTTTTTAACAATACTTCCAATACTCCTAATCATAAAGTTACTATTTTACAAATAAATGAACATTACAGTTTAGGCCACAACCCAAAATCTAAACCGGATTATATGCCTATGTGGCGTACTTTACTGCCCCCTAATGCAAAACCTTTAAGTTTAATACTAATGACGTTTTACAATGGAGTTAAGGTTTCCTTACAGAACAACTTACAACCTTCAATCATTAAATTCGATGCCACTAAAGTAATTGTCCACTTACAATCTCCCACTTTATCATATGCTCACATTATATATGATTGCAATTTTATACTCTATCAACTCACTAACTGAAGCATAGTGCCCTCGTACAGGGAAGTTAATAGAGTGGAACACAAGATTGCTAAATCAACTTCAACTAGAAATGTTTTGCATGAAATTTCTATTATGGAAAAATTGCCTCTTTTTTTTGAATGACACTTGGAGAACAGGCTAAGGCTACAAAAAGACGTGTACCAGCTGCAACTCTTTATCCCAGTCATAGATATAGTTTCAATGCCCTCTTACGTTGCATAAAATTTCCACCCTCAGTAGAAACTTTTTGGTGCAATTCAGACCTACCGGGTCTCCCATGGCCACCGGCCACTACTCCATATACTCTTTTAAGTACATAATATTATTCTTTAATCATTCGTTTTAAAAAAATAGAGTATCTCAAATTGATTATGTATTCCTATTACCTAAGTTGGCAAATAATAAAAAGACAGAGAAATGAACCATGAAAATATCAAAGGCGCCAACCAAGTAATTAGGATGTTAGAAAAAATATATCTTCACCATTCTCAACAAACTAGATGTTCAACCTAGTGTTTCAACAAATAAACAAAATATAAGCAAGCAATTACAAGAGTGAATCAATCAAGTAACAATGTTAGGAAGATGACCAAATATCAGCTCCCTTCCGAGCAGTCAAAAAATATTTCTTAATAAGTTAGAGTTTGTGTACATTCTTGAAAAATAAGACATAGAGATGTCGATTTAGAAAGGTGATCTTCATCTCGTCCGCGACAATAATTCTCCTAGAAGGTTCGAGCTTGTAGTGGTCACAGACAAGGAAAACCTAACACATAAATCACAATAAGTATCTTTCATCTGTGTAACATACCCTAATATGAATAAATTGCACCATTTACTTGGTTTCCTCCAAGAATTAATGGAATAAGGTCTTCACGTTCTGTTTCATGAGTAGACTGATAAATGAACACCTATAATAATGGTTACATAATAGAGATGTTGAACCAGTAAGGAAATATCCATATGAACAGAAAAGAACAACAACAATAAGGAAAAACTAAATCAGTAAGAAAATGGAAAAGGAGTCGAAGATTTTCAACACCTTTACATCTAAGGCAAACAAAAAAAAATGAAATATTTACCTATATAACTATTACTAGTCTTTGTTCACGTGCAACGCACGTGTACCCTATTAATTAATATTCTGTATTTTTAATTGACACAAGTATAAAATATATAAATGAGGCATAAAGTAGATTTTTTAGAAAAATACTCATAAACTTAAAACAATGAAGGGTGATATGTATACTTCAAATTTTGTGAATCAATTGAAACATCAAGTAATATTACCCTATTATCAAATATAGATATGAGAACCATATATTTATTCACTAGTCATTTGTATTACATACACTTGTATTACATATATGCATGACTTTTCAATTTTTCAATTTAATTGGTATCATAAAAGTGAGGTTCAACCTTATTATTTTAATTGTTATCATAAAAGTGGCATTACTATGATGATTTTCTGAAAGTTAATGTCTCTATGATCCTATACTATGTGTTGACAGTAATAATATATTTCTTAAAGGATGAAAAAGTTCGTCAAAGAACCAACAAAAATTGAAATCCCAAGGTAAAAAATAGAAAACTATCACATAACGTATAAAATTGAGCAATACCTCGAGAATACATTTCAAAATTACTAAAAATAGTCAAAAAAATAAATATAAAAAAAACATTCAACGATACAACATATTAACAAGACCATACAAAAATAAAATAATAACTGTGTAAACCTCTTCTAGTCTAGATTGAAATTGGGAGGGATGTAAAGGAGCCATAGGTCACGGGTTCGATTCTCCCTTGAGGCTGCATGCCAATAAGAGGGGATTAAAAGAGCGAATGGCCGCCCATGGCAGAGACAATACCTGAGTATGTGGATCCCGAGGGGGTTGTCACAAAAAAACCTCGGGATCCACATACTCAGGTATTGTCTCTGCCATGGGCGGCCATTCGCTCTTTTAATCCCCTCTTATTGGCATGCAGCCTCAAGGGAGAATCGAACCCGTGACCTATGGCTCCTTTACATCCCTCCCAAGGGGATCGCCTTTCACCAATTAAGTCAAAGTAAAAAGTTAAATTACTTTTTTGCTCTTACATTAATTAAAATATTATAAAAGTATTTATATTAATTAATTATTAACTACTAATATAACAGAAAAGTTAATTATTTATTCATTAGTTATGAGTTATACCTCCTCCAATATGACTTTAAAGTAATTTCAATTTCTAAGCATCAAGATATTTGCAATTTTCTTAGCATTAAGATGTTTTCAATTTTATAGATGTATATTTAATTTAATTAAATTAAATGGTAAAATAGGTGCATCAAATCTCATTATATCAACTCCAACACCTGCATCTTGAGAAACATTCGAGACCTTCTCATTATTGTCAGAGGGCAATGCTTCTGATGATTTAGACATTTCATGCAGTCACTCTACCCCTAATTGAAATTCCGGAATGGTTCAAAAAAGTTGAAGAGTCAAAAACGAAATTTAGGAATATGAATAGCTAACTTCATTAATCTCTCTCTCTATATATATAGTGTATCTATTGTCATTTCTATACTTTTATCCTCTCTATATAGTTTTTGATATTTCTTGTATTTGTTTTTCTTTAATATATAACTTATTCTTGATTTGTTTTTGCTAATTTTAATTCTTATTTATTTTTCCTCTGCTTCAGCTTTTTATCTTACAATTTTAAATTCTTTACTTCTCATTCACATCATCAGGTAAGTAATAAATATGATGTTCGTTTCACAAAAATATAATGTAATTTGTAAAAAAATTGTGATATATACGATATTTTTTAGTAGTATAAATGATATAGACTTTAGATTTATACGAAATTATTATTTCTTTGAGTGGATACATTTTTTGAAGATGTACATCCAATATTTTTAAATGAGATATTTTTAATATTTCAACCATTTATATCAAGTTTCTTATTTGTGAGTATAGATAGCTTATATTATATTCCATAATATGATCATATTTAAATAATTTAATTAATATCTTCCTGAAATTCACATATGAAAGAACTCATAATCTTGAATCACACAAAGAAAGTTGTTCGTGCAATTGAATGTTTTTATATCGATTAAATTTTCTAATGCCAATAATAACTAACTATCTCTATCACAAATATATATTGTTTTCTTATAAGTGTGTCCCATGAGATTGACAATGATACATTATCCACCATAAAGAAACATATTGTACATCATGAAATATGACTTTTATTTGGAATCAACTTATTGATATGTATGTGTCTATAAGAAAGAGGTGATATTTTCTTACACAAGATACAAACTTTAACATGTATGGAACACTTGCAAACATAATCACCGTTACTTATGTAAAATATAAATTATTTATTGTTAAAATACTTTTAAAAATCAAGGAATTGTTGTACCAAGTATAAGATATATTAGAACTATATAAGGAAAATATCACATATATCAATTTAATTCTTTTTCAAAATTTAGTTACTCAATATTACTTGCAAATTTTAGTAGCATCTATATCATATAATTTTTTGTACTAATTAACACAAGACACACGTGCAACGAGCGTGCCTAGAGACTAGTAACTATTATATACATCATCTGCTGTTATATCCCTCTTAATTAAGAAAGATATATATATTAATTTTCTGATAAACAACCCTATGGGTATTATAACTTTAAAAGATGGTGTTAGGCATGAAATGAAACAATGACAAAATGAAAAATCGATCTTTTTCACATAAACATCTTAGTACAAATATACTGGACTTTAGGAATTACTACCTTTAATTAAGGCATTCTTTGTCACAATTTGTTTGTTTAGAAAAATTATTATATAAGCTTCCTATATAAGAGAACTCTTTTCCAAAAATAAAGAATTGATTACAATCCCTTTAAAAGCATAACAGAACATTTGAATCAAAATACTACAGTTTATAAAAGACTTCATTTCAAAATAATTAAAAAAATTGCAAACACAATTTTTTCCATCCTGTTTGTTTTTTCTACTGCAAAACTAATAAATGCGTCCCAAATGGTGGAAGATTTTACTTTAAAGAAATGTGGTCCTGAAATAGATTTTGTATTATCGAAGAAGAACTTAAAAGTACTCATAACCTCCATTGATGTAATGATAAAATAATATTTAGTAGTGACAGAAATTCTCCATCCATAAACTCAAAATTATTGCAGACATTCATGAACCAACCAGCTCTAAAAAGAACGATTTAAATAAAGAATATAAATATGTACTAAGCAACTATAGAGTGAGTTACAAAAACACTGGACGTTTTATCAATCTAAGTGGACCATCCCGTTGTTGGTAGTTTAAATTGAGAACCAAATTGAACAGCAATATGTTTTACTCATCAAGAGATCAAGAAGTTTTTTCACGTTCCCAAGATGAAAGAGGACAACAATTGAAGGACATAATTAAGCCTATTTGAACATAAACAAAATCTTAAATCAATCGAACCTTTTTATTGACTGAAACTTCTTTGAACTTGGACCTTGAACTAACTAAAAGTCTCTACCCAGGAAATATAAATTTTAGTGACCAATTTTAACATACCCTGACACCATACTATTCTAACATAATTTTACATTGTTCATTGGTATATTATCAAAAATCCATCTTGCTACCAGAAAATGCAGAAACCTTAAAACATATTTCCACTAATGCATTCCCATAATATGGGGCTTAACCCAATCTCTGCTACAATATAGTGATGAATTTCTATCCAATGTTTCATGTCTTTCAATGTAGTGGATGTTGTGATTACAGTTGTAGTTTTATCAGACATAACACTACTCTTCTACCTCTTCTTCTAGTAGACACCAACAACATCTAACAAATAAAAAAAAAATCTATCCAATGATATGAAATTTCTCTAAGAAATGTTATCAAACACCTATTCCAACTTCCCACACAATAGGACAGAATACACATATCCATAACAGAATTACTGACATATATATCATACAATATTTAATCCAAATATGTATTTTTCCCCCCATTTTCACAACATAATTTTTCATAAATTTCAAGATGAGTATTTAAAGACAACATTTCTATTTGAGAATGTTGAAGAACGGACATAAACAATCGGACAAGGGCCTAAAATATCCTTAAAGTATTGAAAATGGTACAAAATTATACTTTATCCACCTATTAGTTCCAAAATGCCCTTTTCATCCACCTATTGACTCCAAAATACCCTTGTCATCCAGCTTTGTGTTCAAAATTGACCACTTTTTTAATTGTTTTAAAATTAAACTCTTTAAATATTTTATAAAAAACTTGGCGTTCAATTATTGATTATAATTATAATTTATTAATATAATTTATAAACCAACCCACTACACACTCATTACTAACTAAACCTCACCCAATTAATAATCTAATTATAATATCAAAATCGTCATAAAACCCTACTAAAACACGATGAAATTATAGAATTCTGAAAATGACATTCAAAATTATTAGAGTCCAAATCGGAGCCCCAATTAAATTTAGGTTGAGCCGCTTATTTAGGAGGACACTTTCTTTCAAAACGGAATTAGAAATTTATGATTAAAGGTAAAGAAGTAATACATCCGGATTGATTCATGCACTTTTTTTAAATATAATTATATATATATATATATATATATATATATATATATATATATATATATATATATATATATATATATATATATATATATATATATATATTCTATATATATATATATATATTTATGATTTGTTTTAAAACTTTAATATATTATTTTGAAAAAAAGTTACCTATGAAATAACATCACATGATTGACGTAAGAACAATTAAGATAAACATAGTCAGACTTTGAAGTTTATTGATGATTTTAATTTAGCCACTTGAATGCATGATAATTTACTTCTATAATTTTTAAAAACACTCAATTGGCAGTAGCTTGCATTAATAATGTGACGGGTTCAATAATTTAGAGGTATTAAATTATTAATAGGGTGGGTAGTGGATTGATTTATAAATTAAACTAATAAGTTATATTATAACATATAGTTGAGCAGCACATATTTAATAAAATATTTAAATAGTTTAAATATAAAAACCATTAAATAAGTGGTAAATTTTGAACCAGGAGGTGGATGACAAGGGTATTTTGGACCCAATAGGTGGGTGGGAAGGGTATTTTGTAGCCAATAGGTGGATGGAGGGTAATTTTGTACCATTTCCAATACATTGAGGGTATTTTAGGCCCTTTTCCGCATAAACAATAAAGTTCCTTCATATTTTAGACCCGATATCAATCTTTTTACATCCAAACTTTGACAAAGAGATAGGTACAGACAAAGAGTATAGATAAATTACCTAATAATGTTGAGATAGATTACAAAAGAGAGAAGAAACTCGAGGAATTTATATTTTCGTGGCTAGCGATTAGAGACCATTAAAAATCCCTAGATCTTCAGTCGTAGGGAATTGAGTAATGACAAAGAGAATTGTTGTTCAATATTTTTGAAGAGTGACTTTGAGGTAGAGTGAGGGAATATTTGTCTCTGGAAATTTTGGAGCTTAATTTGGAATTTAGTGATTATTTTTGCAGGCATTTGATTTTAATTGCCACCTAAAAAGAATTCTTTTATGGCCAAAGTGGAAACGTCATCGAAATGTGCATGTACAGATTAATATTTAATGGCAATAAGCTTATGGAAACTAAATAATTGCCACTAATTGTATTCTTTCTAATAATGAACATATCATTATATAATTGTCAATGTACCAAACTTACAAGTAACACTAACTTCATACTATTATGCACTGAATGCAGCACAAGCAAGTAGAAACTTATTCACTCAAGAACATAGGTATTTTCTCATGTTCATAGGAGAAACATCCTTCTCCTAATCATGACATGATTTTTTTCTTTCCATTTCACCAAAAGGCTCAATATGCAATATCCTTTAAATTACACATAGGCACATTCATCATTATCACTCAAGAGGCAAATAAGTAACTCATACTAAATGCACATAGAACATAAGTAATGTATATCGACAAAAATTCTTAACATTTAGACATAACACCATCTAAGGTCATACATATCATTATGAAGTCTAGTTATGATCAAGGAGGAATATCCTTCTTCTTAACATAATCACAACTTATCATAAAGTTCATATACAAGAATTTTATAAAGGTCCATTCATTTTTAGGAGAATTTCTTTAGTCCTAACCAAAGCATTCTCATAATCCCTTTCTCATGAAATAAAAATGCTAGGCCACACCATGCACATCACAACATTAGGAAATTATTTCACAAAATTCTTATTTCTAGCACAACGCTAGTTTTTGTAAACATGCACTATTAAGGAAAATTGTTACAACTCATAGTCACACATAAATAATATTTGCTAGTCACACCATCACTTCTCAAGAGCAAGCCTATATTCACACTTCCTAAATCACAAAACCATATTTTTTTAAAGGGACTCATCTCTTCCCATTTAAGGAAAACTCAACAACTCATTGTGGGGATAAGAAACCCTCACATCAGAACTGTTATTAAACATGTTCATTAAACAATATCAGTATGTTAAATGCAGATTTATTATATTCAGATGAACAATAATATGTGAAAAATGAAATCTATCAAAATCTCTTTTTCATGCAATGTGATCATTTATAACATGCATAACATCGTGTCATTTAAGACATGCATAATTTATATAAATGATGCAACTTGTACTCATATGCAAGACTCCCATCATTAACAAGCTACTAGGAACTCTTTGGTTTCAAGCTTGAGTAAGAATAGAAAGAAAAGACAAAGATATCCAGAAACTTGATACTCAAATCTCCATCCCCCACTTAGGGTAAACCCATCTAAAATTGACTCATATTATCCAAGAGAACTTGGAATTACCAATCCTTCTAGTCAAGTACAAGATCACCCTTTTGGGATTAAGCTTATGCAGACCCTTCTTAACATCACCTCCTACCATCTCTCAAGAAGGAACCATTTTTCCCACTTGGTCGTCACTCACTCTTCACTAGGTGAGGCTTTCAAGAGATCACAATTGAGTATATAAATTACTCCACTTCATATTCATCACTCAAAGTGATTCTTATCATAGGAAAGTTCAAGGGAACTCAAAATAGGAACATTAAGGGCACTCAAATATTTACCCTTTAGGCACATTATACCCCACTTGGGGTAAGCCCAATCAATTGTTCATCACCTCATGTCTTTATCCACCAAGGTAAAGGCAAGTCAAGACAAAACATCCAAACTCATCATATAAGGAGGTTTGACATTTTTAAGGGTTTCCACTCCTGATCTCATATCAAGGAGAGTACTACTTCAAAATCCATAGATACCACTCAAGCACCTCCATTCATCGTAGTTTATCACTTAAAGAAACTCATAATCAAATTAGGTCACACTACCCAACCACATGTGGCCTTCACTACACCATGAATACCAAGGGTATTTTTTTAATTTCATCACATCATACAACCAAGTCATAACAATGTAAATATTTCAAGATTTAACCCTAAAAGAGTGATAACCTTAGGTATTTCATCTATAGCAAACCAGGTATTATTAGAATCAAATGGGTGTAGACAAAAAAGTGGAAATCCCCATGATGGCATAATTGTCCGACACTACGTTCCTCGATATTCAAAGAAAACTGACTCCTCCTACTCCTTCTTCTCCTTTAGGATAGGATCCTCCTTGGTCCTTTTTACATAACATTCTCGGCTGCCTCCGGTCCGGTAGGTCGGTCGCCCTCTAGCCAGTGACTAGCCCAGCTATGGATCTAGGTGTACACCGCCACGTCGAGACTCTCTTTTGAAAGTGAGATACCGGCTTTCATAAGAGGGAAAGATCACTCCGTCATGCAGCAGAGCAGTGTCCATCCAAATCTGCCACTCCTTGGGCGAGGCCTTCTGTTCTATGAACACCCCACCACTGAATGATTCACTTTCAAGTTCTCGCCTCCGACCCGGGAGAATACAGGGTCAAGCCAAGCCCTGACCCGCCTAAATGGAATTCATATTATTGAATTCTCCCTCAAACTTAGGACTATAGACATCCCGGATGCTAACCAATCAGATTACACATAGTGGAAGTCTCAGGATCCACTAACACTTTTCTAGAGATTTAGGGTAACCACCATCTCTAGGTAAATCCTTATGGGAAACATAGAGGAGATTTTTCCATAGAGGCCTCTTTATTTTCTTCCATCACTAGGGAAACGTAGCTTCTATGTCATTTAAACACACATCATCACCATTGGTTGAACCTTCCAACCAATCATGTCTTTGTACAATCTTAGCACTTTGTTTAGATTACCGCACATAAGATCATAGGGAGAAGAACATAAGTGATGTTAACCTAGTTAAATGAGATTAATTATCCTTTAAGTTTGATATTGGCTACACACATCCCTATACTCCTTTCTCCACTTTTTCCCATTCTTAGGATAGGTTCAAAATGGAACGAATGAACTAGTCATATGGGTTCTCCCATTAACTAGCATACTTCACAATTTCCTTACTAGGTTGAACTCCCATCTTCTCTTTCTCGGAACAACACTATACAAAAGACTCCAATCCACTCAAGAACAACTATGAAGCATGATACACTTAAATTTATTTCTCCAAAAGAAGTATAGGCGGCCGTATCAAGTAATGAATCCAACTATGAGGTTGGGGTCGATCCCACGAGGAAAATGATTTAGAAATATATTAACCTATTATTACTTTTATTTAGTGAAGTCAGTTTTGAAAACATGTAACAAACAGGGTTTTTTTTAAGCAATAAATGTAATTAGCTATTTCTAAATAAACAAGCAACAGAATTAAATATTTGATTTTTATCAAGTAATGAGAGTAAGAAGGTATTATGTGTTTCCCACCGGTTCATAACACGGTAATTATAGCTATAACAATCTTTTCCTAGTATCTTGCATACAAAGTAGTAAGTTATGTATGCCTAATTCTTTGGTCCGGCAACTAGGAATTTCACTCTGCACCTTGGTCCAGCTACGTGTGTATGCTTTACTAAACCTTACCTTAAGAATCATAATCTATGTATGGCTTAGTTGTTACTTCCCACCAATCGACATTAGCCTATTAGATAGTATATACTAATTCTACGTTGATAATTCTTTTTTTATTATCTACCTCCTTGGTCCGACAAGTAGAAACAAGGAAAGTTCTAATGCGTGCACTCGTTAAAAAGCCTTCTAAATGAAAGAATTATCGATGCATGCAAGACACTATTCCTGGACAATTATGTTAGCTAGTTTTTACCTCGTTAATTAACCATGGTTCCCACAACCCTAGCTATGGATTTAGTTACTCAAGTTAATAATCACACAATTCATATTAGTTTGACAATAATTCATGCACTTACTTTGATGAAATTGAAGAAAAGCTAGAAAATTACTTGAATTAATTGATAAGCTTGCAATAGAAGATTTCTGAAAAATAGAATAATTTCCCAAAATTGTAAGTTCACAACTAGAACATAAAATTTTAAAAAATACCCAAGAGTCTAACCCTAAAATGAGGTTTTTACAAGTATTTATATAATAGAGTCCTAACAAAAGAGGGAAATCTATTTAAGAAATCTGCCCAAAAACCCAATTTGAGTCCACGACCTGGAAGACGGACCTTCGACGCCATGAAAGACCTTCGTGGTCCTCTATCGTTCCACACTTTGCTCTTTTCAAGATGGGTACTGGGCTACTTTCTGTTGATGATGACGGATGTGCAGGAAGGTCTGTCATAGAAATGAGGGTCCATCGAGAGCCTCACTAGCCCCACACTTAATCAATATTCCCAAATCTTCATTCAACATCTTTTCCTTCACAAGGTTCCACCTACTGACCGTCGATGGCTTCGTAGGTAGTCACTTCTGCGGCTTCAGTTTAATTCTTTTGCATTTTTATTCTGGACAGATTTCCTGGGAAAAAAAAGGGAAAAATACATTAAAACTAATATGAAAAGTCTTTAGACACACACGGACATTAAGGAAAAAGAATTGAAAATATCGTGAAATCATGGTACATCAACACCCTCAACAGAAATTCATTGTTCGTCCACCACAAAATATTTGTACAGGAGTATCCTTATTTTATCTATTGCAATTATATGGCTATAAATACCGATTATTTTCATGGTGTTTATGCATGATATAACTATTAGGCTTGCTCATGCTGATCAGACCATGACACAAACTGACCACACACCAACACCTATTCTATTTTGATCTCTCACCAAGGTACCAATTTTTTTGTATTGCAACTAGTGTCCTCACTTCAAAACAAGATTCTCATTTTTTACATAGTGATTTAGGTTGAGTATGAGGATTATTTTTCAACACTCACTGTCAGAACAACTTCACACCTAATTTATACTTATTTCCATAGGCATGCCCTTACTTTCACTAATTTAAGTTCACCATAATAGACTCCTAGGATCATGATAGGACATTCTTAGTTTGTAACATAGGGTCAGGGTCAGGTAGGATACATTTGGATGTATTTTAGTGACTTATTGTTCTCCTTGATAACGGCTAAGCGTCCTACCTTTTTATCTTTTTATTCCGCCCTATTTCTTAATTTTCTTGTATTCTTTCACCTTGATATTCTTCCTTCTTTGTTCTTTTGTGTAAGTGACTCTTTTATTTTCTTGCTTGTATTTTCACATTTTCAAATTAGTTTTTTATTTATCTTTCAACTTTTCTTGAGTCTTTTTCCTTTTGTTATTTCTCTCTCTTTGTTCATTCAACGAACTTTCCAGAGCATTACTCATAATAGCCACCCTCAACTCATGGCTTTGCCATGAGTCCAGGTACACAATAACAAAAGTTGGTTCAAGGGCATGACAAGGTTGTTTTTCTGCATTAGCCACACTCAACTTATGCTTTTAACATAAGTGAGGTACACATGTCCAAGGAGGTACTAGGGCCAACACATTGTTCCCAGAAAAGATTAGTTGGGGTGAAAAAAAAGGTCTATTTTAAGATCAAATCATTTGGATCAAGAAGGGATTGATTTCATTAAGTTTTTAATTATTTAGGCTAAAGATTGTCTATATTGAAATAAGGCCTATGATCCTTTCTTAATTGTCTATTACGGTTTATCTTTAGCAGGACTAACAAGGCAAGTTCTAGCTCAGAACCAATGCTGAACTATTCAAATTTTCCTCACACTCACTTGACATCTCATAACTCTACCAAATTATCAGAAACCTAGTTTGCGTTATCGATTTAGGGTCATGCAGTGGTGTATCTTTATGTCATGTTTAGAGCCACACATTTATTAGTTATTGTGCCTAGTTATGCAGCATTTTCTTTAAATCATGATATCATTTTGTTTAGCTTTCATGCTTCAGAGTCCATTTGTATACTATGCACTAAAGATACCAACATGTTAGTTCAACAATAAAGTAACCAATCTCTTGGGGGAAAAGAACACAAGCACGAAAAACCCAAGAGAGAATCGTGGTTCGTCTACTCAGACTTCACCCTAGCACTCACTTTCCATTTACCCCACCCCAAACAAAAAACATGAAATTGTCCCCAACACGTAAAAGAATATAAGACACAGTGGTAGGTGAAGCAAACTTAAGGAGCAAAGCGCCGGTGACACATAAGATGGAGGGAACAATTTCCCGGAACATGCTCCCTCTGAAGTATGCACACCATCAGTAGTGTCCTCAGCAATGACAACACCATCAGTAGTGCTCCTGTCAGCCTATACAACTCTGGAACTAGACGCCCCATCATCCACCTCGATAACCCTCAATTTGCGGGCCTCCTCAACAATCAGTGAGGCTCTCCTCGCAGCCTGCAACTCATGGTGCTCCTTATTCCATGTCTGGGAATCATCCTTATCTCTAGTCCGGTGCCTCTTGTTACTCTCTCGTGGTGGAGGTGGTGGCACATCAGTAGTGGTGAACAGGGCATTTATCAGCATGTCCTCAACAGACTCTGCAGAAGGGGCCTCAGCCTCAGGCATCGGAGCCTCCACTATAGTGTTAAAGTCAGCTCTCTGACTCTCCACAACAGCCTGGAGAGTTGTCACATCCACTGTAGGGGTTTGACGAGCGACACCACACAACTCAAATGCGTCCAAATGGTGGTGGACCTCCATTATTTTCCACTTAGTGTGCTGGGCCATCTTCTTCTCTATACGCTCTTCTGCCTCAACAATTGACCTCCGCATCCACGACTCGATGTGATGCAGAAGTGTGTCCATAGGAGGAGCTCGGAGCGATGCTACCACCCGGGATAGACTCAACAAGAGAAGTTTCGGTAGGCTCAGATGTAGCCGCATTAGCTCCTTTGTCCTGCTCTACTGTGGCTGCCAGGTTCTCACCTAGTGGTTGTACCGCTATACGGGGCCCTCTGTTGGGAGCCAACTCATTGGCCTCATCCCGGATGAGACATATATCAACCTGGCCAAGCGGGGTCTTGATCACATTTATGTGCCACACGGGCACTCCTGAAGACCTGCACAATGAAAAAACCATGCACGGTAATGTGTAAGTAGTAGTGTCCTTAAAGGACCTCTCGTGCATCACCGCTTGTAATAATCATGCGAAGTTCACCTCGAACCCTGCAATCATGATAGCCATCCGCACTTCACGATCGTAAGTAACACAATTATCAACAGTAGTGGGGGAAGGCAGTGTCAAACCAATAGACATAGGAACTTTGCTGTCAATGTGAGGTTGGAATTCTTGATACTCACCTAGGGCTCCCGCACCAAATCGTCAGCCTCACCATCTACAAAGAGGTACTGTGAAATCCATCACTTGATGGTCTCTCTCACCTCTAGATCACGCTAGAACCGGCGATCTTTGATCAATTTCTACTGATAGTCAAACACGGCGGTGAGAGGAGTCCATGTTGTATTAACATCCGCGCCATAGAGAAATCTGCGGATGGCCTGCAAAGAAAAGTCAACCTACTTGACCCGTACTCGAAAGTACTCCTACGGTGCATGCTTGGCGGGGGCTGCCTGCCTATTAAGCTGAGATCGGAGATTTGCCGCATAGGAGGCATAGAACTCTCAGATACTCTTCTCGCTACAACGTCCTACATCTCGATCCGTCCACTCCAACCAATGTCGGGTGAATAAATCATGAATTTCCGGCATGGTGAAAGGCTCCACGTGAGAACCCGTCACTCAAGTGTTAAGGTCCGGGTCATGAACCCCTTGTCATTGGGCATCTTGGCATCAGTGTAGATTTGGTACTTCCCTTCGACACACCACTGGTTGGGCTGATTAGAAACCGAGCGGGGAAACCATTCTAGGGTGCTGCAGAAGAGTCACCACTAGCATCCTAATCACACGAGGCAGATGCATAAGCCTCCTCCGATTCGTAAGCCTCCACTGAGCATGAATCTTCCTCAGAACCCGATGCCTCCACGGATCTAGATGCTCCCTCGGAGTGCGCAGCTAACCCAGAAGGTGTGCCGGTCAGTGTGCACTCCTTGTCACACTGGGAGGCAATGACTACGTCGGGCGCCACTCTCGTGGGTGTGGCTGTAGTGGGGCAGGACACATGGCTAGGAGTGTGGGTGACTAGTTGGACGTACTCTAGGTCTCGCTCATCATCTGAGTCTATGATAAGCCAATTTGATGGGTCAACTGACTTGGAACGCCCTTGTGAGTAAACACGGTTTGCGTTGAGGTGCCATTTGTACCTGCAGAGAGAAGTAGTTAGTACTAGTGGAAGAAACAAAACATAGAAAAGGAATGACCGTACAGAAGTATAGAGCATTGGACAGACCTATCGAAGGTACGATGATACGTTGTGGGGGTCCGTCGAGGGACACTTAGTAACAATTTTTAAACTATTATAACAAAGATTCTGAAAGTGTCAACAGTTGTGCAGGACGGACCATAGAAGGCATCACGGTGCGTAATGAGGATTCGTTGCGGGACACTTAGAAACAATTTTTAAAACATCAGAAATAAAACTTCTAACAGTATCGACGGTTGTGCAGGTTGAACCCTCGAAGGCACGAAGGTCCGTCATGAGGGTCCATCATGGGACACTTAAAAAAAATTATAAAGATGTTAGAAACAAATGTTCTGACACCGTTGACGATTGTGCATGATGGACTATTGAAGGCACGACGGTCCGTCATGAGGGTCTTTCGCTAAACCCTAAACCCTAAACCCTAAACCCTAAACCCTAAACCCTAAAGGCTTGGCCCCGTCCCGTTTGGAGAATGACCCCTTATGGCATGGCTTAGTCAGTTATTCTCGCAGTTCAGATAAGATTCGGACCGGGTTGGGTACAGAGGCGACGAGGGGTGCTAACCCGGCCACCCAACCCAGCAGGTCAGGGGCAGGCCGGCCATAGGTTCGAATCCTGCCAACTTAGTAGAAATTATAAAGATGCCGGAAACAAAGGTTCCAACACCGTCGACGGTTGTGCAGGATGGACCGTCAAAGGGACGACGGTCCATCATAAGTGTACGTCGCGGGACACTTCGGTTAATTTTATAAGCAAAAGTTTTGGCATCATTGATAGTTGTGAAGGACGGACCATTGAAGGGACGACGGTCCATCATAAGGGTCTGTTGAAGGATAATTAGAGTAAACTCGGGAAGTTGGGGTCAACGGAACCCAATGACGGTCCATCACGAGATCGACGGTTCGTCGATGGGGGTATCATACTGACCTTCTGGGAACAAAGTATTGCAGCCAAAATTTGATACCCTATCATTCTAATTTGAAGTATTCTTAGAAGTCTATGTTTACTTAACATTTACCCAGCATTCCATCATTCATATGGCATGAAGTTTCGTAGTTATAACATGCATTTTTGACAGGCAAACCCTTGGTAAGGAACACAATCATGTAAACACACGCTAATTTTTAAAAATACACCTCCATCCCTTTCAATTTCAGTGTTCAAAGGGACTTAAGACTTTTGTGTGTAAGTGTTAGCATGAAAAATGATCCAAAATTAAGTACCCAAACAACTAGATATCACGATAATCAGGAATATAAGCAAAAGTTAATATTGAAGCTCAAAACAACATACCTGAAAACTGTAGTAGAGGAATAAGAGTACGAACTCTAGTAGTTGAAGAGAAGCAACAACCACCATGAACACCGACCGGCAAAAGAACTGAAGAAAATAGGAGATTTAGGAAGCGAATGGATTTTGTAGTGTGGGAAGTGTAAGAATCTGATGATAGAATGGGAGTGAATGGGTCAAGAATTGTGCTAAAATGAGAGGAAACAGGGAGGGAAAAGGTTGTGGGGGTTATGTGAAGGGTGGGTAACTGAAGAGTTTCAAAACTTTTAATATGTAGACAAACATGTCGAGTTGGGTTTGTGGGTGAGGCATCGACGATTCCCCATCGACGAACCTTAAGTTGGTCGATGGTCCGTCGACCACTCCGTCGATAGTGCCCTAAGTTAGAAAAATTTAAAGAACATACCTTGGCATGACGGATCCTACCGACGGTATGTCGATGGGTGCAACAGAACAATTTTCTACAGTTTTCTGGTGATTTGGTCCCTGCACATTTAATATCAATTAAGCTAATATTTTGGTGTTTTTTGGAAACTTTTTGGACAAGGACCATTCTCTATGCTCTAGCCGACACTTCAAAGAAAAATAAATGCACATTCCGACGTGATATAAGTAATAAAAACAAAAATAATGCAACTATGCCTAGAAAATCATGAAAATCCTATAGTTGTCAAGAGGATACATATTGGGTTGCTTCCCAATCAGCGCTTGATTTAACGTGGCGGCACAACGGAGGACACTTGATTACTAAGATTTAATCAAAATTGTATGCCTCAATCACTTCCTTCGTCGTTTCAGCATGCCATATATAGATTTTGATTCGCTGCCCGTTCACCTTGAACCTCACAACCTCCTTGTTCTCCAACTCAACCTCACCATCAGGGAATAGTCGGGTGATCAAATAGGCACCAATCTATTTGGAATTGAGTTTTCCCAGGAACAAACCCAACCTAGAATTGAACAAAAGCACCAAATCCCCAAACAAAAAAATTGCGCTTCTCGATCTTTTGCTCTTGGTACTTCTTCATATTTTATTTGTAGAGGGCTGAACTTTCATGCGCTTCAAGCTAAATTCATCAAGCTCAACCAACCCGTTTAACCACTGTTGCGCTTCCATATTCCAATTTATTTTCAACTTCTTCATTGCCCACATGGCCTTATACTCTAATTCAAACGGTAAGTGACAAGCCTTCCCATACACAAGTTGGTATGGGGACATACCCATCGGAGTCTTGTATGTTGTCTGGTAGGCCCAAAGAGCATCATCAATCCTCCTTGACCAATCATTTCTACTAGCATTCACCGTTTTTACAAAAATCTAATAATCTCCCTGTTTGACACCTCAGCTTGACCACTAGTTTGAGGATGGTAAGGAGTTGCCACATTATGAAGAACTCCATTTATTTTTAATAATCCCCTAAACAGCTTGTTGCAAAAGTGGTAATCCCCATCACTGATAATAGACCTTGGGGTACAAAATCTAGAAAATATATTCTTATTCAAGAATGCGGTGACACTCTTCCCTTCATTGTTCGCAAGTTCGATATCTTCTACCCATTTTTACAAATAATCGACTGCCACAAGAATGTACTTCATCCCATGAGAACTCAGAAAAGGACCCATAATGTCAATGTCCCATACATCAAACAATTCAATCAAGAAAATGGGATTTAAAGGTAGATCTTGCTTTCTCGAAATGCCACAATTTCATTGGCATCTATCATATGGCTAGACGACCTCATGAGCATCTTGGTGGATGGTTGGCCAATAGTAGCAATATTGAAAGATCTTGTGGGCAGTCCGAATATCACTATGATGCCCACATACAGGCGAAGAATGACATGCCTCCAAAAAACTCAACATCTCAACTTCCGGCACAACTCCTATATAAGTATGGCTCATCCCAAGAGAATTTTTTCACATAAGGCGTGAACTTTTTCCTTTGATGATAGGACAAGTCCAGTGGAACTATATCACTATCCAAATAACTGGCTAAGTCTGCAAAACTGGAATAAAGTCTTGGGAGGAAGCCAATACATGTTCATCAAGGAAAGTACCATCAATTTCAGCCTTTTCACTTAACTCCCTCATTGCTTCATCTTCTAATTGGAACAAGTGATCAGCAACTACATTTTTGGTCCCTTTTCTATCTTTAACCTCAAAGTCAAATTCTTGCAATAGTAATACCCAACGAATCAACCTCGGTTTCACATCCTTCTTTGCCATCAAATATCTCAAACCAGAATGATCATTATGCACTAAAACGCTCTTGCCAAGCAAATATGAGCAAAATGTCTCAATAACAAAGACTAATGCAAGGAGCTCTTGTTCAGTTATGGTGTAGTTCTTTTGGACTTCATTAAGGGATTTACTAGCATAGTTAATGGGATGAAGGATTTTGTCCCTTCTTTGTGCCAATACCAAACAAAAAGCAACCCCACTCGCATCACACATCACCTCAAAAGGCTTTATCCAATCTGGAGAAATGATGATAGGTGCAGACATAAACTTTTCCTTAATCTCACCAATGGCCTTAACACAAGATTCATTAAAATGAAACTTACACTCTTTCTCAAGCAACTTTCACAAAAAATGTGCAATCTTTGAAAAATTTATGATGAACCACCGGTAAAAGCCTACATGCCCAAGAAAACTTCTCACACCTTTTATATAGATAGGTGGAGGAATTCTCTATATCACCTCGTCTTTAGTTCGATCAACATCTATACCCTTCTCTCAAATGCGATGACCCAATACAATACCTTTTTTCACCATGAAGTTACATTTTTCCAAATTTAGCACAACGTTGCAATTTTGACATCTCTTAAGAACCTCAGACAAATTACTCAAACACCTCTCAAAGGAGTCGACAACCACTGAAAAATCATCCATAAACAACTCAATAGTATCCTCCACCATATAGGAGAATATTGACATCATACATCTGTGAATTTTTGTTGGTACATTACATAACCCAAACGACATTCTCTTGAATGCAAAGGTCCCATAAAGACAAGTAAAAGTGGTTTTCTCGTGATCTTCTGCAGCAATAGAAATCTGATTATAACCCGAATAGACATCAAGAAAATAGTACCACCCCTTTCCTGCAAGTCTATCCAACATCTAATCCATGAAGGGAACAGGAAAATGGTCCTATTCGGTCCATGCATTTAATTTTCGGTAATCCATACATACTGTCCATCCAGTCACCAGCCTCATCGGAACAAGCTCATTTTTCTCATTAGGGACCACAATCATTCCCCCTTTCTTATGTACACACTAAACAAGGCATACCATACTACTATCGGAGACTGGATATATAGCTCAATTATACAACCACTTAATGAATTCCTTCTTCACCACAACTTGCATAGGTGGATTTAAACATATCTGGTGCTTAATACTTTGCTTAGGATCAGGCATTAGTTGGATTTTACGTGAACAAATCCCGGGAGGGATCCTACCAATATCCGCACTAGTCCATCCAATATCTCTTTCGAACCTTTTTAACACCTCCACCAAACTCTGAACTTGATGCACATTCAAATTTGATGCAATAATTACCGGCAAAGTGTCACATTTTCCCAAAAATACATACCTTAGATTAAGTGGTAGAGCCTTAAGTTCTATTTTGGAGCCTCCTCTATAGATGGTTTTGCAGGTGGATACTCTTGATGCTTCATATCTAACTCCGACTTCTTTGGTTTAAATCGAACATCACCGCAATCAAGTGTAACGCCAAATGACCCATACTCTTCAATGCAATCACTATTAAAATTCATGATTACTGCCGCTAGTTCTTCAACACCCAGACACTCTTCTATTTGTACCTCATATGACTTTTCAACCCTGTAAGATATGGCAGATACCTATTGGATTTCACTATTCTGTCAAAAGGACATTGATGGAAAGGTATTTGAGCATAGTAATAAAACGTCGGTATTTACCATATTCGGTCTTTTTGACTAAACACTGCACAAATGGAGGTTGTGGTCTACGCATGGGGGTCACCTTTTGGGGTACCTCATCTTCTTTACCCCTTTTGTCTCATAACTCACCACTTACCTCCACTACCTCATCATTGCCTCTTATCACAACATAAAGCCCACTCCTATCATTTCTGTTACCATAGTTACCCCGGTTGAAGATGTTTCGCGGTTGTAGTTCCCATATCGAACATCATGACCCTCTCGACTGTAATTACCATAGTTCCGACCTTGATTTCTTTGACCTTGGATCTAATTCTCCTGATTGGAGCCTTGGGCGTTTGGTCGGAAACCCCCCATATGCTCATTTACCGCATAAGAGTTCTCCTCATAGTAATACTCATTAGTCGGCGGTGGTGGTTTAGACAAGTAGTTCACCATATTTACCTTTTTTGCACCCTCAGTGACGTGTTTCAACACCCTCCCAAGCTCAGTTCTCATTTGAGCCATTTCTTCAGGAATCTCATCTATGACTGCGTTTTGTGCAGATGGCACTACAAAAGTGTTTCTCCCAGTATCTGACCTCCTATTGCTTTAAGATTTATCATTTCGGAAGATTTTCTCCAACTTCTTAGCAATCTCAAGATAAGGACACTTCCCATAAGAACCAACCACAATCATATCAAGTAATGTTTTATTATTATCATCTTTTACCTGATAAAACTACTCTTTCAATGACTCATCATCAGTGCGCTCATTGGGGACACTTCTCAAGAACAAAGTGAACCTGTCCCAAGAACTACTTATTGATTCTCCCGGTAGTGCCACAATGTTGTTCACCCTATCTTTGTGGTATACCTTCTTAGACACAGGGTAGTAACATACTAAGAACACATCCCGCAATTTATTCGAAATGTAGATTGAGTTATAGGGGATCTTGGTAAACACAAAAGTTTCCTCTCCCGTCAGTGAGAGAGGAAACACTCTCAACCCAATTACGCCCATATTCAATCCAGGCCTCCCTACACAAATCTTACACACCGACCTCACCTTGGAGATTTGAGCATGAGGATCCTCAGAAGGTAGACCGAAAACAAACCACTAGCGGTGAGTATTTGCATCAGATTAGTACTTACCATGAATGTATTGTCGTGTTGTAGGGGAGGCAAGACAAGTGGCCCGTCAGAGTTAGTAATATTATCATATCCTCTGTAATACTCTTGAGGGAGTGGAGCGGGAGGTTGCCTCTGTATATCACCTTCTCCACAATTTTCAGGTAATAGTTGATCATGAGCATGAACCAACGGTAAAAGTTCTGGGTTGTGATCATCATCAAGATAACCCAAATTTTGGTTCATTCTGTGTTGTGTATGCTCTAGTTTGGGATCGGGTGAGAGTATGTGTTCTCCTCTACTCCGCGTACTTGGCATACACGGAAGTTAGATCTGCAAGAGACAAAAAAAGGGAAAAAGTAAAATTAGGAAAATATGAACCGAACTTTTGTAATAAGCTTAAAGTTAATCTAAAAGGCATTTTCCCCGGTAGTGGCGCCAAATTTTGATGTGCTCAAATTTATTGCTCGAAAAAAAGTATAAGTGGTCGTACAAAGTAAAGAACCTAACCATGAGGTTCGAGTCGATCCCATGAGGAAAATGATTTAGACTTAAATTTAACCTATTTTTACTTCAATGTAGTCAATTCCTTTCTAAAAATAAGAAACAAACATGGGGTTTTTAAGGAATAAATGTAATTAGTTGTTTCTAAATAAACAAGTGACATGTTTAAAGATTTGATTTTTATCAAGTAATGAGAGTAACTAGGGCTTAAATGTTCGCCAAAAGTTCATAACGCGATAATTCTAGCTTTAACAATCACTTCCTAGTATCTTGCACGCAAAGTGGTAATTTATGTATCCGTCCAAAAACTAGGAAATTTTACCCACCCCTTGGTCTGGCTACGTGTGTATGCTTTACTAAACCTTTCCTTTACCTCATATTAAGTATCCTAATCGATGTATGACTTACTTGTTACTTCGTACCAATCGATACTAGACTATTAGATAATATATACTTCATCTACGTTGATAATTCTTTTCTAATTATCTTTCTCCTTGGTAAGGCAAGTAGCACCCACAAGGCGAGTTCTAACGTGTGCACTCATTAAAAATACTTCTAAACAAAAGAATTATCAATACATGAAAGACACTATTCTATGATTATTATATTAACTAGATTTTACGTTGTTAATTACCCATGGTTCCCACAACCCAAGCTATCGATTTAGTTACCCATGTTAATAATTGCTCAATTCATATTACTTTGATAAGAATATATGCACTGATTATGATGACATTGAAGCAAACCCAAAAAATGACTTAAATTAATGAATAAGCTTGTAATAAACGAATTCCAAAAAATGGAATAATACCCAAAATCACAAGTTCAGAACTACAATAATAAAATTTGAAAAATATTGAAGAGTCTAACCCCAAAGACGAGGTTTTCACAAGTATTTAGAGAGTCCTAACAAAACAGGAAAATCTATTTAAGGAAACTCTGCCCAAAAACCGAATTTGAGTCGATGAAATTTGATGACGGACTGTTGAGGCTACGACGGACCGTCATTCCACACTTATATTTTTTCAAGATAGGTATTGGGGCTACTTTCTATTGACAATGACGGATGTGCAGGACGATTCGTCGTGGAGATGACGATCCGTTGAGAGCCTCCGTAGCTCCACACTTAGTTAGAATTCCACAATCTTCGTTCAGCATCTTTTCCTTCATACGACGGAGGCAACCTATGGTCCCTTGATGGGTCGACGGACCGTTGATGGATCCGTATGTAGTCACTTCTGTAGTTTTAGCACAATTCTTCCGCGTTTTCATTCTTGACAGATTTCGTACAAAGAAAGAGAAAAATACATTAAAACTAATACAAAAAGTCTTTAGACACAGACGAAACTTGAGAAAGTAGTGTGAAACAACGGTACATCAAAGCATTACTCATATAAAAAGGGAAACATTCATATTTTACTATATACCACATTTCTCCAAAACTTCTCATGCCTATACCATAACAATATAACATCATTGCACATAACCATACATTAGCTGATTATTCTGAAGAGAATTGTATTCAATTATAAAAGCTCTTAACAAGATATAACTATATCATAACATAATTTCTCAACATAACATGTCATTTCTCATAGATCACATAATTCCATAAAAGGAATCACGTCAAAACATTCCAAATTCACATTCACATATACTCATCTAGTCATAATAACCATAATAAGCATCAAACTCACCTTTTCTCCCTCAGACCTTAACACACCATCCATTCCGAGCGATGACATATGAAATATCATTAGACAAAGAAACATAAGAGAGAGATCGTATAGACTTAAGCTCTATAGAACGACACAAGACTAGTAAAGAAAGTGAAACTTTTATTGTCATATAGCCTCTTTCTCATAAATATGCCGCGACTCACACCAATGAACAAGACTCTACTATACAGGCATTATGAACCTTTGGACCCTAAAACTACTTTCCATGACCTAATGCTCTGATACCACATTTGTCACAACCGGGAAGCACCCCGTAGAAGAACATAGCATAATTGACCTCTCGGAGGTCTTATACAAGCCCATAGACATCATTCATTGCAGTGTCAATAATATTTCTCATATTAATACATAATTCTAAAACATCACTTCAATTTATAAAATCATAAGTACAGGATTTAGACACTTAGTCTCCTTTTGTCGTCTTAGACTCAACAATAATAGAATAGAATACAAACACGACCCTTAAAAACATAAAAGAATAATCTATACTACTACATGAGCTTAAATAACATTATGGCATGAAGGTCCTTGAATGATAAGGATACTTGAACTTGGGAAATAACTATCCAAGCTCTTCATTATAGGATAGATATTCTAGTCATCACCAACTACACTTTGTGTAACAAGATGAAGAAGAAGAATATTAGTAAAAGAATGCATAAGTATTATAACCATGCAAAACCATGAGTTCAAGAGGACATGTAGTTAGAAAATCACGCATCATGTCTTTTTTAGTAAAACTTCATGCACATTGATACAACAGACACAATATATTTTAAATACATTATATTTACATGGACATTATTCCCAACAACACATAAACCATATTTCAAATTTATGGAAACATTCACATCTTCATAACATTACCTTTCTTTTACCTTACTTCTCCACCCAAAGAAACCCTTGAATGACACTTTGGCAATGGATGAATAGTGTCCCATTCCACCATTCACACCTAAGTATCACTTAAGGTCTCCAAGGTGAACATTCATACAACCTTAATCATTTTAACATTACATCTTTATAATGATATAACATATAACGAAACACATACTTGACATAGGAACCACCACCTAAGACAACCTCAAGTCACACTAGTACAATGTACATGTGGCATCCAATAATACTACCTCCACAAGGTGTTCCCATGAAGTTACCCTAGACATAGGCACAACACACTTAATGAGTCACAATTCATACATTTAATCCTATACATGACCAACATACTTCATAGACCTCATATAAGACTCTTACACGTATACATGTCATAGTCATAGTCCATTTAGTTTTAGTCACATCTCAAGACAACAAGCAATTCAATACTACCAATATCGTAAAAATGATGTAATAAAGAGTGTTGGACATATAGAGAGTTCACTTCATCAACATAACAAGTATATCCATTATCATGCATATTAAGTAAGACATTCCTCATATAGACAATAAGACTAATATTGCATATCATTAAAAAAAGGATGATATCATCGTCATCATGTTATGTATAAGATACATATACATATACATATACATATAAATATAGAACTCTTTCCTAAAATTAAATTCAAGAGCTACTTGTGCAATGCATAGGTAAAGTCCAATTCCCTCACCTACTTTGGTCAATTTCATTGGCTTTTTGCTTTGGTCTTCAGCATCTTCAGGTTATGTAACTTTGAGTGATATATTACTGCATCACAGAAACCAATCGGTGACTCGTCCAATGGTGTAGGTGATCGTCACACCTTTTTTATATTTCCAGCTACCTTGTTCCTTTTTGCTCATTAGTGTCCCTTCTTTGTTCCTCAATACAAATACCTAAAAATCAAAGATTTGCATTAGTTATTTGTAAAATATATGCATTTGAGGACACTAAATCTATTAAAATAAATCACTAAATAAGTCCAAATTATAAACTCATCAAAGAGTATGTGGAGTATGATAAATAATATTTAGGAACTATTGTCTTAGGGGATAAAACGGTAGATTATGATAGCTTAAATAAATGAAATGGATTAAACTTTTAATGGATACATTTTATATGGGCTCTATAAAGAAAGCATTTCGTGTTATTAAGCATGGTTTCTTACATTATTATGTGACAACCTATTTTGTTTTGTACATGTAAAAAAATAACAAGTTATGCCCACATAAGTTTTTACCTCTTTAGGTGGATACCTAGTGGTGGATTTAGTGTAACCATATTGCTATGTCCTCTTGATTGGGTAGGATATTAAGGGAAACTTTGTTATCTCCGATCATATATTTGGTGTTGTCTTGAAGCTATTGAATAATTCTAATTTTTCTACATGTACCAACAATTGTCTGACATTCTAAATATTAATGTTATCATTGAGGTCATGTTCTGATTATATGTGGTTGAATATAAGGATCATTGGGTACACAATTACCATTCTTAAGGGTTATCTACAATCACAACAACTAATCACGAATTTTGAAAATGTGGTCAAAGGTGTTGTATATTTTGGGTCAATCCCTCGATGGGTTGTTACTTGATCATTTCATTTTTGGATAATATAAGTTTGATTCTCTCTTGATAAGTACTTAATGTATAAAGATCAAATTTTTATAAATTAAGTTTGTGGAATGTTTATGTTGTGAAAATGAAATTTTGAAAAGATTTATCATGGTTTGTGCATTATAAGTGTGCGGTTATTGGTTCAACTCTACTTCTAGCTATAACGAGCACTGATTTAGGAATTTTTCATGGATATGTGACAAGAGAATTTTCCTAATGTTTATATCAAGGTTCTTGAGGACATCTTGTGGACATGAATTTTATGAATGGATAGTAAGTCTTGTTGAAGTTTCTACCCATGAAGTGTGGTGAAGTTTGGTAAGCGAGTTAAGCTTTATCCGAGGTTCATTAGGTTTTTCGAAGTTCTTCAGCTTGTGGGAGAGGTGACCTATTGATTGTCTTTGCCTCCACGATTTTTCAGTGCATCCGGAGATTCATGTTTCTATATTGTAAAACTATCACAGTGATAGGAACTACATATTCATTGTGATACACTCCTTCATAATAAGGTGGTCCGTAATTTGAGATCAAGAGAGTTTGACTTAATGATTATCATACAGGGAAGTCATCTAGTTGAGGAGTCCACTTGGAAGACTGATGTTGATATTAACGAAAGATATTCATTTTTGTGTTGAGTTAGGTACCCTTTCTTATGATCTCCTTACTTTTGACTGTTCGAGGATAAGAATGGGTAAATTTGTATTAGATCAATAAACCCCTTAGGGTTGTTTTGAGTACTAGAACTATTTTGATTCTCCTCATAAATTATAAATAGTAAATTTGAACTTTTTGTTTCACTAAGGTTATTTTCGTGGATATTATTTATTAAATAATTACTTTATAGATTATAATTAATGGGTCAAGTCTTACATTTGTTTAATACACTATGTGTCACGACTGGAGTCTAGACCCCAGATGAGATCGGCGTCGTTGACCTTTCAGAGGTCATAGAAAAGCCTACATACATCATTCTTACTTCATCTAAATTAATTTTAGCGGAAAATTTGAAACTCTTTATTTCCTACATGCTTACTAAACATTCTATTACATGTATAATTGTTCACTATCAACCATGTAACATTAAGATCATCAAATGAATGAAATAGTTCATAACTGCATTAAATATGTACTTGCGAAAATGGCACCAATACAAAGTCTGAAATGAAATGGGAAATGAAACACTAGTGTAACATGATCCACTAGCTAAAGTATACATCTAAGCTAGATAATAACAGTACACAGCCTCGAAAGCATGAGGGCCTACCAAATACGGATGAAAGCTCCATATCTAGATAGTTATAACGTTAATACGTAAGCTCTAGCGTCCACCGGTGCCTGTACCTAAAAATATAGAGTTTAATGGAATTAGTACACACTTGTACTAAGTATGGGTATATGCATGCACACACCAAGGACTTGTATGAGAAAGGATAGCTCTTTCCTAACAACATGATTATGGAAAGTCAAGTTAGTGGACTTGACAAATTGAGATTAGAAAGATTAGTAAACTTTCCAAATTTTGATTAGGAATGTCAGTGAGCTTTCCTAATTTGAATTAGGAAAGTCATGCCATGAGAGTAACATGCATCATCATACTTATCATATTGCACACATCACATAACATCTTACACATATCACATATCATATAACATGTAGCACATAACATCTTTTCTTTCATATGCCATGATACCTTGGAATCATGGACTTGACATTAAGACTTTCCAAAATGAGGGATCAACATATGGGACCTCAACTAGGGAGTATTCATATGCAAACATAGAGCCTGCTTCATTCATTCATACGTACTTCATTTTGTTTCATTCATAGGCTAGTGTGAGCACCAGCTATACCTAGGATGTAATTTAATACTTTTGTCGGGTTTGCTATGAAATGATAAAGAATAACCTAGTGTCATTACTTGAGTCTAGCTCACCTCTTGATTATCCTATCATAACACCTTTGGTATCATTCATTTTATAGTGTGCATTCCTTGAGGTTATGCTCATTCTTTCTTTTGGAACTTTAAATTTAATCGACATATATCATGTGAGCTCCATGAAATCCAGTGTCTACCCCACACCAAAAAGAGGTGGAATCACCGGCCAATGTGAAACCAAAAGATGGTAGCGTGTATATGAAATAAATACTGCTAGAACCCTATGTTGGGTGCATATGTTCGAAAACTAGGAGATAGAAGGAAACCCGTATTCGGTATGCCGGATAGTCTCATCTCATGAGTTTTACGTGAACCTTCGCCCCACCTGAAACAAGGTATCACCGCACATAGATAGTCTATCGGTGCTCAATATAAAGTTCCATTACATTAAGCTCATACATCATGGAAGCTCGCTTCTAGTATGAGGACATCATAGCTCAAGAGATGATTTCTCATCTCATAATTAGTTTTAAGTGTGTTAATCTCAATACTTTATTTAGAGTGCTTATATAGACTGGTCTCTTCATTAACTGTAAACTCTCATAGGTGAGTACTTTTTAGTAATATTTACTTAGGCTCATTTCAGATTGCTCTCATCTTTTATATTAGCCTCATATCATATTGTCACCACATTCATTAACATTATCTCATTTTCTCTTCATCAATACTCACCCCTTATTACGCGAATGTTTATTTCATCATATGCCAATACACTTGTCCATTTGGTGTGTTTCACACTCTTCTTACCCATCAAGGGTTTAATCATTTCATTTTTCATCTCATCATTTCATTGTTTATTTCATTATTTATTATTCATTTCATCATATGCCAATTAACTTGTACATTTAGTGTATCTTATACTCGTACTTAACCCTTCTAGGGTTTCATCATTTCATTGCATACATCTTAGGTTCACTTATTTTTAAACGTATTTTAGACTTATGGGTCTACACATACAAGCCATGAGACTTCATTCATAGTTTGTTTAAGTGATTCATATGTTCCTAAGATTATGTAGTACAAGACTTATTCATCTTATATGTATGCCAAGATCTCAATTTAGATCTAAGGAGGTGGTATTATTCTTGAACATTTAATTCATGTGTGACTTAAGTATCAATAGGGAAATTTGAGAAAGGGATCCCAATTTCGAACCCCTTGGACAATACTTACATTTTTCCTTGACTACATTTAAATTCTTCAAGACATTAGGAACCTAGATCGAGCCCCAAAATCAACATTCTATATTTATTTTTATTCTTAGATTCTCCTCTTATTTGGCCGAAGGATTGTGGGATCGAACCCCAACATCCCCTTTTTATTTTTCATTAAAAATTTTGTTGCCTAATTTGCCTATACTAAGAGGTTGTCTGATCAAACCCCCACAGCCTCTCTTTATTCACTCTTTCTTTCACTAGTGACAGGGAGGTTGTGGGTTCGAACCCCCACATCCTCTTTATTTTATTTTTACTTAAAAATTGACTTAGAATGCATTTGGCAGTGAGGTTGTGGGATCGAGCCCCCATAGCCTCACATTATTTTCTTATTTATTTCTCCCCTTTCCCCTTTCCAGCCTTGAGTTTGTGGGTTCGATTCCACGCCTCACACTTTCTTTCTTTTATTTTTTCTTTCCCTTCATTTGCTGCGTGGAGGTCCTGCGTTCGATTCCCACGCCTCCCATTTTATTCATTTAATTTTTGCACTCTCCTTTTTCAGCCAGTATACCCCTTTCCATTCCCCCTAGTCCCATTTCTTTTCTTGCGATTTCAAGGCAGTAGACAGGTGAGGTCACAGGTTCGAATCATGGTGGCCTCACCCCTTTATTCTCCAATAAATTTCCAGATTTGTTCCTCTACATTTATCCTAAACTAAGCTTATATGTTGGCTGGAATTTTAGTCATTTTGTATCTTATTGTCACTAACATTTTCACTTGAAATTTTAGGGTAATTCATAGATCTTTTGACATAATTTTGGGGTGCATTTTCATAGATTCGTTTAGCCAAATTATTGATACTCAAATCAGCCACACTTCCATTTTAATGAACAAAACGATTTACATAGAATTACACATGTAAAATGACAACCAAAACAATATCAAACTTGAAACATTAACTCAAGACCTACTTTACAGTAACATTTTCACACATGCACACACTTGCACAAAATTTTGAATACATGCTTGTCTTTCATACGATTTCAAGAACACAAACATCATCATATTCATCAAAAAAGCATAATATGTGCCTAATTCTACCATCAATCATACCCAACCTACGATTTATTGGGAGCTAGTGAAAGAGGCATGCAAGAGGAAAACAATCCTAGTTTTCGAATGAATAATATGAACCTTAAGGGGTCTCTTGGGAAAGGGAACAAGAGAAAAGAATATCCATACCTTATTTA
This sequence comes from Solanum peruvianum, assembly GCA_027705065.1. NCBI lineage: Eukaryota > Viridiplantae > Streptophyta > Magnoliopsida > Solanales > Solanaceae > Solanum > Solanum peruvianum. The sequence continues at coordinate 40,412,846 of JAKWJD010001759.1, read as the reverse complement.
GACATTAAAACCTTGAAGTTTCTGTCCAAACACTCTCCAAAACTCATGTCCAAGCCATGTTTTCAACACAAAACTTTCGACGGTAAAACCCTCTCTTTGCCTAAAGTGTTCCCTAAGCTTGTTTTCTTATATTTTTGTATGATTTCTTCAAGTATGAAGAACTTGGTTTATTTTTATGATTTTTGTATCTTATTTTGGCAGAGAATCTTTTTATGAATGAGGCAGATAGATTGAGCGTGTGAAAGAGAGAGATAAACGTTAGAGAGAGTAGGAGTTATATTAGGCTTAGGTGTCTAGTTTAGGACTTAGTCAAATAAGTTTTTCTTAATTATTACAAATCTGATATTTATTTTATTTTAAATCAGCTAATGAATAATAATTATTAATTAATTATATTAATTCAATAATATAAATAAAAATCACATTAATCCATTGCTTTCACCTAGGTTCAAACCCGGGAGAAGCAAGACCTCACTTCAAGAGCTCAATTTCGGCTCTCTCTCTCTCCCTAAATTGCCCCTAATCCTTTTTAATTAAATAATTAATTATATATTCAATGAAATTAAAATATTACCCTTATCCTGGAAAAAGATAATTTTACCCCTAGACCCTCCATACCTAAGATTTCCTCTTTTAAATTCTGGTAAAAACTCATTCGAGTAAATCTTCGTATTCGTGAGCTCTACATTGTTGGACCCAACATTTACTAGCTTAAATAACTCACCAAGTTAGTTGGATTTTATGTAGCAAGAGTTCCGAAGTCTGGTTCTACGCGCATCAATCCGTGTGAACCATGGTCTAATCATAGGCATTCTTTACACATTAAGTATCACTTAGTATATCAATTTTTAGGATTGTCACACTATGTAATTGACTCATAGGTAGAACTAAAATTATTAAAATTCAAAATTTTTGGTTCATAATTAGTTTAGTGAAAATAAATTAGGTTACAAACACATTGTGCGGCAAATTAGAAGAAAGGGGTGAAAATCGCTTCACATAAGCATAAGTGAATGCTCCAACTTCTTGAACCTTTATTGAACATAACTATCATATTTCTACCTTAATATAATATTTTAAATTTACAAGAAATAGATTGAAATATTTGGGTGATTTACATTGAATTGGAATACTGTTATGTTAGAAATTGTTAAAAAAAATATTACTAGCTTATGATTTATTTTAATGTAATACATAGATTGTTAATGGTCATTGATAGTCATTCAGTGATATTGTTAATTCCCATGTACTTGGTTGTTGTGGTTTATATAATTCATGTCTTTTGTGATCGGTTTGTTATCCCATGACCACAAAATCCATAATCTTGAGACTGTTTTATTAAAGTGATGACATAAATGAAGAATACTTCATGAAATATTATCATAGAAGTGGAAAGAGATGATAAAGAATGAAAAATGACTTAATTATATGGTTGGATCATATTCCACGAGTTGGCACATTATTTTAATATCAGGTGTCACATTCCGACACAATATTATTTGATCGGGTGTCACGTTCTTACACAGTATTATTTGATCGGGTAACCTATTCCGACATGATATTATTTGATCGGGTATCATGTTCCAACTCATTAAAGGAAAACATATTACTTTATGCATATTAGTTTTTATTTTCAGTCGACCGATAATAAATACTCACATCTTGTTGCCTTTTCTGATACCTACTTATGTTTTCCTTCGTTTTCCATTTGTTTATTGCAGTGAGTGTACCATTGACTTTGACTTGCTCGGAACTCTAGCCTCTCTCAAGCACATTATTTTCTAGAGTTTGATATTCATTCAAGCATTAATTTGAAGAAAGAGTAACAACTTTCATTATTCCTTCTACCAATTGATATTTCACTTTGCAAAAGTTGTGTGATTTGGGTGCCAACAATAATTTGATGCCATTGTCGATTCGTAAGAAGTTGGGTTTAGGATCTCCATAGTCAGCGGTAATGTATTTACTTATGGACGATAGAACTGTGAAGAGGCATATTGAAGTTCTCCTAGATTTTCTTGTGAAATTGGAGTTATTCATCTTTTAGCCGGACTTTGTGATATTGGATTTTGAGGTTCAAATCATCTTAGGGAGACAATTTCTTGCTACTAGGCGTGCATTGGTTGAGATGGAGAGAGGGTATATTCAGTTTCATTAAACGTTGAGGAGGTAAAATTAAAATTTGTAGGCCTAATAAGCAAGACAAAGATCTTAAGTCGGATATGTGGTCAATCATACTGTGGAGCAAGAATCTGAAGTGTACATTTAAGAGAGGTTAGGTGTTGAGGTACTAGTAATTGCGATCATAAATTTGTACGGTGATGGTAATAATGACTATGATGAGATAGTTTATGCAACTGATAAGTTCCTAATTTATTTAAAACCAAAACGGTTTGAATTTTACGTAAAGAATCGCGACAACCCACTTGCAAACTTTATGCCTGTAAGCCTCAAAAATTTGAACTTAAGGGTTTTCCATCCCACTTGTTGTATTTAATCTTGGTAAAAATAACACTTTGTCTTTAAATATTATTGTGACTTGAGTGAAGGGAAAATAAAGGCATTGATACATGTGTTGAAGTTGTTTAAGAGGGTTAGGATTCACTATTACAAACATTACTGGGATCCACCTAGAAATTTTTATCACAAAATTAAACTTATACAAGACAGCAAGATAAGTATTGAGCACAAAAGGAGATTGAATCCCCAATGCAAGAAGTTGTGAAAAAGGGGATCATTAAGTGATTAGATGCTTGAGTTATATCTTACTAAAGATAGTGGTTGGGTTTGCCTAGTTTAATGCATGCCAAATAAAGGAGGAATCACTATGGATTCCAATGCTAAAAATGAGGTTGTCTCAATGAGATCGGTGAACGGTTGGAGAGTATGTATCAATTATCAAAAGTAGAATCCATGGACTATGAAAGATTTATGAGTCCTAACAATTTAACTTTTTTAGGGCTTTATTTTTATAGAAATAGTGTTTTCAAATGTTTATTTAGTCTCATTATCTGATGAAAACTTTTATGTTTCAGGTATTTGATGTTTTAGTGGAATAACAGACACTTACCCGCAAAAGAAAACAAAAAGGATTAAAAGAATGTAAAAGCTAAAGCTTGAGCTTTGCCAATCAAATTTTGAGAATCACTGATGGAAAGCACTCGACCCTTTATTCCAGAACGCAAAACCTTGAAGAGTGCATTAAAACGCGATGAAAGGAGCAGTTAACGTGTCTCCGATCAGTTCTACAAAGAAGATATATACGGCGCAATGATCCAGGACCAAAACATGTTGAAGGAAAAGCACAAAAGGTGATAAACTAGAAGAAGTGTGAATTGCCAAGTCATTTGACTATCACGGCTAACATCCACAATACTTAATATGAAAGTTTTAAATACTAGTTGTATATGTATTTTGAGACGTCTAAAAATTATTAGTAATTTTAACTTTTCATAACTTTAGTTTTCGTAATCTTCTATCAATCAATCAGTTTTTGTGGGAGTCTTAAAGAAAGAGGGTGTCATCTTTCCATGTTGGAAGTGCTTCTTCTCTATACTTCATCTTTTGCTTGAATTGGTTTAATTTTTTATATCCACGTGATTTCATTATTATTTTAGATGTAATTTTTTATTGTTTAATGTGTGGCTAAAAACCCCTTTATTTGGGTGTTACTTATCATATATGAGTTGATATTATTGTTAGGTCTTGCTTGTTGATGGGTTTGATGTATTTTAGTGGTCTTTTCACTTAGTGGCTGTGGTATAACTTAATGGGTTTGTAGTTACAAATAAAAATTCATCTATGTGTTTTCGACTTTCCCCATGAACTTCTCCTCATACTTGTTTCTTGTTAATTTTGTTTTTTTACTATACTTGTGACCAGACCCCCTTTTAATATTTGACACTTTCGTGACACCCCTCTGATTAAAATGTTTTTATTCATTTATATATATATAGCTATGAACAATTAGAATAAAATTCTAATTGACTACATATTTTCAAAATTGCTCCCTTGGGACATGACCCCAACCCTTGGTTGGGTTACTAAGTAATTGACGATTGTAGACACTGATACAGTAGGTTAGTGTGTTTGGTCGGGTTAAGCAATAAAATAGCACCGCTGCTAGGAAATGGTGTCACATGAAGATGTATTTCACTAGAGTTCTTATCTTGCGTAGTGTAGGTGACTAATTTTAATTTTAGTTTTGTTTTGTCTTATTTTCCATGGAAATGTAGCTATAAGGTATTCATGTCAAATAATGCATGCAAAATTATACAACACTCTCTTCTAGAAATGATTAAATTGTGATATAAGATCATGACCCTTATAAAGTTGGAAGGCGAATAACAGCATGGAGTATGGATGAGGTCAAACAATTTCTAGAGCAATTACCCACCCATGAACTCTTTGTCTCAGTTACTTTGACATTTCTCGACAGAAGTTTAAGTTTGGCAAATAGGATGTTGGCTGATCAAATAACGCTGGGTAACCTGCTACAGAACTCCTAAGAAATGGTAGTTCAATTTCTTGAAAATTGGACTGACCGGGATCAGAAAACAAAAAGGAGAGATTCCCACTCAGTTATCCTGCTATCACAGTTAGATGAGTTGACATAAAAAAATTGGGCACCTTAAAATGCAGTGTTACAAGAAAGAGTATTATATTTGTCCGCTCAAAAGAAAGAAGGCTGAGATTAGGGAGGAGGGACATTTAAATGAAATATTGACGCTTTGGATCTATGATTCCAATGATCATCCAAGGATTCTAGATGATCTAAGAAGGAATATCTTGGTTATTAAAAATATGATAATGTGCATGCTACATGAATTTGAATGCTAGAATCCAAATGACACATGTATTGGTTGAGCTCCATCTGGGTTCACAAGAAAGCTGCCTAGTGATATGGGGCGAACCTTACTGGTGGATCGTAAGTCGTACCTTATATCATGCCAAGACGTTAACTTAGGCATTATTTGGGAGGCAACCCAAAATCCTTAAATATTATAAACTTGCTATTGTTTTAATAAAGATGCTTTGTTCTTGTAGGATGAGTGTCAAAGGAATCTAAAAATATGAAATGGAATATACGAATCATGTTAGAATACCGCCAACCCAAACAGCAACCCAGATGAAGACCACTAGTTTGACCCTCATGTAATTGAAGATCCTGTTAGCTTTGGTTAAGTTGATATCCACATGGCAGATAACCAAATGTATGAGTGCATTTGAATAATGCCACCGAATGGGTGAGATCTTGATAAGGAGTATAAAGTTATACACTTGTGCCCTAAACTTTACGAAGTTCTCTCATTCTCGATTTCTGCTAAATCACATCTTCCCAGTGTTGTCAAAACATTTTCACTTATAAAGTATTTTAGATGCCAAATTAGTGATTGGAGTTAGATTAATTTGCAGCCTAGCATCACATTTTTGGCTAAATGGGTGGGAAGATATGGCCAGATCTAAAGCAACAAGACAAGCACATCAAGACAAGGAAGCTAAGAGCACCTTAAATAAGAAGGAACACCAAAGCAAAGGCAAAGAACTTTGTTGAAATCAATTGAAAATAGGAGGGCACGTTCTCCACTAGAAGTAGAATTAGATAATGATAGCATTCATGCCTTCTACCTCATCACCTATGAGAGTAAGGAAACACATGCAAAACCCCAAACCACTGAGTCATAGGATTAGTAGCAAGTAAAATCACAAAGGGAAGAACTACGCTCAAACGTGTTAATTAGCCCATTTGAGGTTGGAACCCTTATAGTAATCACACTTTATCACTCGACGAGATAGTAGTACAAAACATCACAAGAATAAGCAAGGAATAAACACAAGAAAGAAATAGCTACTAAAACTATACCAGCAAAAACATTGTTATCGACCTACTCCCCAAATATTAAAGTCTGTCCACGACAGTACACATTTGTTCTGATGTGACAGGACTTTGTCTCGTTGCATTGCAAAATACATCCACTTCTTTCATCGCCTATCATGTTCTTATCATACAAGCAATCTCAATTAGAATAGGAAAATTTGCTATGTCTGTAAATAGTCAGACTTTCACCCTGGAAACCTCTATTCAAGGCATGATCCACAATGACCTAACTATGGCGGTGACACTGCTAAGAGCCACCATTAACGAAATAAGTGCCAAAATAAAATTGTGAGTGTGTGAATAAAAGGCCATAAGTTAGGTGAAAGTATTGAGCTGCCATTGCAAAACTGAAAGTGATGTGGACTAGCTGAAGTATATGATATACCTATGGTCCACGAGACAGAAGTAGTTCCACATATGTCAAAATGCCTCAGACAACAACGAGAATAAAACAGATAGTTAGACCTAGGTTAGAGGTAGAGAGAATTGAGGACATGCATGCGAAAGATGAAGATCAGATAGATACTTACAAAATTATGATGGTTTCAATGCTGGTTTCCATGGTAAACAAAGATTCTGACATCTCCTATGTAGCTAACCCTTCTAGAGTAACAAAGAATTCTGATATTCGTGGCACCAACACCCAGACAGATGGAGCAACTACTTAAACATGATCACCTCTTTACCCCCTCTGATGATCCTTGTTCTTGCTGGTAATTATTTCTAATACTTGCATTTGAGGACAAAAGTATTTCCTTTGTGTTAGGGTTAGACCCACACCTTTTGTGTTGTTATTTTTATGATTAATGTTTGTGTTTTAGTGAATATATTATTTGCTTTAATTTTTTTTAAAACTGCTTTGCCATTGTTTGATTTTACGTTTCTTTTCTGTTTATTGAATTGCAAATGATTTTGACCCTTCTGGAACACCTCTTGTGTTGAAAGTTATTGTTCTCGTACAAAGTTTAGTCTTAGTTTCAATCAATACCGATGACTTGAATAGTTCTCTCCAATAAAAAAAATGTATAACTACAATGAGACCAAAGGAAGTTACATATGCAATATGTGTACTCTTTAACATATCATTGTGATTACCCATGTATCTACTTGAATTCTGTTATGATGATCATTTTACACTAATGAAAATGTATAGTGTTGTTTAGATTTAGTATTGATGCACTATCTGTTGAGTTTACTTTGAACCATTATGGAATAAACCTAGAATTTCCTGACTTAGTCCGACTTCTTTATAAATGTGTCCTCTTGAAATTATCTTAGCCAATCTCAAATAGTGTGAACCAAATTTGATATATACCTTTTTTGTGATCTACCTCTGAGCATGTGAAATTCTTTTTAATACCCCTTGAGACTTATCCTTCTGTGCAATAAAACATGATTAAACCTACACCTTTACTCTATCCACTACCTATAATCCTCATGACATGTAATTTATTAAAAATCCAACTTAAACAAAATTCTTAAGTTGGGGTGTTGTAAAAAGGAAAAGGAGAAGTCAAAAAACGCAAAAAAAGTCTCATCAACTTAAGTTATTGCAAAGAAAATGGAGACCCTCCACATAAAAAAAGATAACAAAAAGAAGGGGAAAAAAAAGGAAAAAGAAGGATAATAGAATAAAGATGCAAAAGAAATTTGGGTTTACAAGCAATCCATGGAGTGAAATAATAGGATGACTCATAAGCATTAAAATAAAGTTGGTAGAAGAATATGGTTGAAATAAAGTGCTTGTGAGCTCCACAATTCATGAGGATTTTTAGTCGCCAAGCCTAAATGACCATACCTTTTAACTCAACCCCATTACAAGAATTAGGAAGACCTTTTTTTCATGAGTAAGTCGAACCAAAGTTGATCAAAAAATAAGGTAAAACCAACGGATAAAAACATTCCTTGTGTTACTCTTGAGCGTTGCATCAGATTCCTTATCTTAAATTAATTAACCAGTGTGTGTGAATATAAAATTACTCTTTGTTTGAGGGTATTATGGTATTGTTGTTGAAATTCAACACTCATTAGTAGCAAGTATTGTGAGCATGAGAATCTTTGGTAATGGTGTGTCACAACTTGAATCTTTGAGTACGCAATTGATTTTTTTATTAGTAGTTTGACTCTTATGTGTATGTTCAATATTGAGTCTTGTGTAGCACTATTTTGGACATCCTATTTGAACTGCTGAACTTGAGTTTTACTTGAGGACAAATAAAAGTTTAAGTTGGGTGTGTTGATGAGTCACCAATTATACTCATTTAAGGCTTTATTTTCATAGAAATAGTGTCCTCAAATGTTTATTTAGTCCCATATTCTTATGAAAACTCTCAAGTTTCAGGTATCTGAAGTTTTAGTGGAAGCATGGACACTTATGCATAAAAGGGAAAAAATGGCTGAATAGAACTTAAAACCTGAGCTTGAGCTTCGCCAATAGCACTTGGAAAATGGACAAAGGCAAGAACTCTGCCCTTTGTTCCAGTACATGAAGCTTTGAAATGAGCAGTCAACGTGTCACTGATATTTTCCACATAGCAAAGATATATCTCCCATTGATCCAAGATGCAAACATGCTAAAGAAATGAACAAAAGTAGATGAACCATAAGAAGGTTGAATTGTCGAGTCATTCGGCAATAGTGAATAACCTTGTCGAATGGTCATCCACAACATTTAATCTGATAGCTATAAATAATAGTTTAAGGTGTTATTTTAACAAAAGTACAAACATAATTATTATTAATTTTCATTTTTTAGGACTTTCGTTCTTATATTTTCTCTAAAGTTTGGAGAGGGTTTTGTTGAAGGATTGAAGAAGGGAGGGTTTCATCTTCCCCAAGTTTGAAGTGGTTCTTCTCTATTCTTGTTCCTTTTCTCATATTAAGTTTTAATTTCTTATAAAAATCTAATTTCATTATGATTTTAGGCGTAGTTTGTTATTGCTTGATGTGTGGATAAAAACCCCATTCTTGGGGTTTGATTTAGTAAACATGAGTTGATATCTTGTTGGATCTTGCTTGCTGATAGGTTAGATGTATTAAAATGGTGATTTCATCTAGTGGTTGTGGTTTAAATTATTGGGTTTGTAGTTGAAAATACAAACTCACCCATGTGTTTTTTCCTTGCCTTGGAGGGAGGTCATGTAACCAAGACCATTAAACTAGTGGCCTAAAGAGTGAGTCAACACGAGGTTCACCAAGAGAGGGTGATCCTAGTCCTATATTCTAACACTCATCTCTTTAAAGTGAGAGGGGGGGATAAGGTGTATACTAGCCTTTATGTGGAAAATGGTTGTCCGAGAGGAATGCATTTGAAATGAGGTGAGTAAACTGAGAGGGAACTTATTGCCATCTAAATTTTTATCCTAGTCACAATTATCATAAAAAATTTCACCCAACTACCTATCTCAACTTGTATTGCGGTCATACCCCAAGACCTTCTCCCCATACTTTATTTTCTTGTTACTTTTGTTATTTTCACTATACTTGTGACAAACCCCCATTTCAATACTTTACACTTTTGTATCACCCTCTGATTTACACTATTTTTATTCGTTACGATCTTCAACTATGACTTATAAGCATCAAATTCTAATTGACTACATCTTTTCGAAACCGCTCACTTGGGACACAACCCCAACCCTTGGTTGGGTTACTAAATTATCGACGATCATAGATACGCATAATGTAGGTTAGTGTCGTTGGTCACGATAAGCATCAAAAGGCACCATTTTTATGCCTATCGTGACCAATGACAATAATCTATGGTATGAGTATCTATGATCGGTGATAGTTTAGTAAACTAACAAAGGTTTAGGGTCGTGTCTGAAGGAGCAATTTCGACAACATATCCTCAATTAAAATTTAATAATAATAATGAATACAAAAGATATTAATAAATAAACACATTTAAATTAGACGGGTGATACCAAAGTGTCAAATATCAAAATGGGTTTTGTCACAAGTATAGTAAAAACAATAAAACAAAGAAGAAAATCAATTATGCGGCGAAGTTCATGGGGTTTGACCAAATTGCTAGTTGAGATAGGTAGTTGGGTACATTCTTTCGATAGGAAATTTATAAGATAATGGTTTCTAGGCTAAGCTTTAGAGTGAAATAAGTTCCCTCTCAAGAAACTTACCCCGTTTCAAATGTCTTCCTCGTGGACACACATTTGCCACATGAAAGGATAACTTATGCCTTACCCTCCCACTCTCTCGAGAAGAGTGTTAGGATATGGGACTAGGTCTCACCTTCTCAGGCTGAACCTTATGTCGACCCAATTCTTAGGCCATTAGTCTAGTGCTCTTGGTTTTGCAACCTCCCTCTAAGACTAAAAGAAAACACATGGGTGAATTTGTCTTTACAACTACAAACCCATTAAGTTAAACCATACCCACTAGGTCAAATCACCACAAAAATAACCTATCAAAAATCAAGACCCAACAAGAATATCAACTCATATTTGCTAAATCACACCCCAAGTATTGGGGCTTTACCCACATATCAAGTAATACCAAAATATACCTAAAATGTTAATGAAATAATATGGGTATAACAAATTAAACTTGAATATTATCAAATGAAGAAGAATAGTAACACCCACTTCAAAATTAGGGAAGATAAAACCCTTGCCTTTTCAAGTCTCCCACAAAACCCTCACAAAATATGTGAGAAAATAGAAGAATTAAAGTTCTAAAAAGTGTAAAAATTAATAATATTGCTTCGACTATGTAAAAATAACACCTACAAATGATATTTGTATTATTTAGATTAAGTGTTGTGTCAGACTATTCGGTGAGGTTAGTCACAATCTCCAAAATACTCGGTGATTCGCCTTTCCTCCGGTTCATCCCCTGTTGTTCTTTTCATTCTGCATGTTTGTGTCCTGGATCATTGAGTGGTATATCTATGCTTCGCAAAGTTGATCGGTGAAACGCTGACTGCTTCTTTCAGTGTCTTTTGATCCACTTCTTTTGGGGCTTCACATACTTGAACAAAGGGCGAATTGCTTCCCTTCGGTGATTCACCATGTATGATTGGCGAAGCTCAGCTTAAGCTTTTATTTTCTAATCATCCTATTTGTTTCCTTTTGTGCTTAAGTGCCTGTGATTTTATTAAAACTCCAAACACCTAAAACTTAAGAGTTTTCATCAGATATTGAGACTAAATAAACATTGGAGGACTATTTATATCCAATAAAAGCCCTAAATAAGTCCAATTAGTGGACTCATCAAAGACTATTTCCCGATGTGGTTCATGGATGAGAGGTTATATCATCTCGAAAGTAAGGTTCTCTACTATTTTATAGATGGGGTTTTGGTCTACAATAACTTCTCCATAGATTTGAAAGACCAATAGAAGACGACTTTCACTTGTCCTTATGGGAATTCAAAGTTCAAGACAATTACATTTCGCTTATGCAATGCTATAGCAACCTTTTAGTGTTGAATGGAGTTGATAATTTTATGCTATGGTGGAGGATGTGATAAAGGTATTTATGGATGATTTCTTAGTAGTTTGGACTCATTTTGTGAGTGTTTGACTCATTTGGCTAAGGTACTAAAACGGTGCAAATAGTGAAATCTTGTGCTCAACTAGGAAACCCTCAAATTTATGGTAAAAGAGGTAATAGTTTTGGGTTAGGGTATTCAATCTGGTTGACCTAAAGCTAAGGGTAATAGAAAATCTCCCACAACGTATCTTTGTAAAAGTTGTTAAAAGTCTTCTTGGGTATGTAGGTTTTTATTGGAGGTTCATAGTAGTTTAACTTAAAATTGCACATCCATTCTGAAAGCTACTTGATAAGGAGTGTAATTTTTAATTTTATGATGCTCGCCTAAGAGAATCTAGAGAGTTGAAAGAAAAGTTATCTTCGGCATTCATCATTATTTCACCAAATCGTGGACTACCATTTGAAGTGATGTGGTATGAAAGTTGTGTAGCGCTTGGTGTAGTATTAGGACAAAGCCGAGAGAAAATTATTCGTCGTATTAACTATGTGAGCAAATCATTAACAATTGTTCAAAATGACTATTTTGTGACAAAATAAGAACTGTTTGTAGTGGTTATTCCATTTTAGAAGTGTAGACCCAATTTTCTTGGTAAAGGTTAAACTACATAATGATCATTCTACATGTAGGTGTCTTATGGATAAGAAAGATGTAAATTCTAGATTGATTAGATGGGTAGTTATGTTGCAAGAGTTCGATTGTCAAGTAAAGGATAGAGATAGAATTGAAAATCAAGTCGTTGATGGTTTGTCGAGATAAGAGGAGGAAGTTGTGATCAAAATAGAAGATTGAATTCAGATAAAGTATACTTTCCCTGATGAGCAGGTATTGCTTGCTTTGTATGACCTTATCCCCTTGTTCTCAGACTTTGCTAACTATTTGTCAGGTGATTTAGTGTTGCGGATTTATCAATCCATAAAAGGAAATTGTTCATGTCTGATGTTAAGAAACTATATTGGGAAGAATCTTACTTCTTTCATTTTTGTTCTAACTGGATTATTCGTCGTTATGTTCCCGAGGTTGAGATGATGAGCATACTAGAGGCACATAATTTATCGACTCTTGGTTTGTACCATAGTGTTATCCAAACTTCCCATAAGATTTTATAGTGTGGATATTACTGCCTGCGATCCACCAAGATGCTCATGATTTTACTTCATGGTTCTAGGAGTAAAGACCCCTAACATCAACTCCTTCTAGAAAGTAGTAACACAAATAGTGAGTCAAGGCCTCTCAAATAATCGAAGCTCAAATGCATCTAACTTCTTGTGCACTGACTAAATATTTGTTTCAATTATACATTCCATACGTGTCACAAACGGGTTCTAGACCCTAGTCAAAATCGGAGTCGTTGACCTCGCAGAGGTCGCAGACAAGCCTACATACGTTATCATTTTATCATATATGTTAATTTTAGCGGTAAATTTAAAACTTTTATTTGCTTTGAAATATACATAGACTTTATAGTAAGAATTGCATTATATCACATCAGTTCACAACAACCATCTAATAATAAGATATTCAAATGAAGAAAATAGTTGATAATGACATTAATATAAAATTTCCAAAATTAAACCAATACGACGTCTGAAAAATAAGTAAGAAAGAAACGCCAGTGGAACACCATCCACTAGCTCATGCCTACTTCTAAGATGGAATATAAGAGATAATTATACTCTAAAGCATGAGGGCCTACCAAGTCTGGATGAATGCTCCACATCTGATAGCTTCAGCGTAGTCTCGTAAGCTCTAGAGTCCACCTACACCTACATCTTAAAGTAAAGGAATGTATGGGATTAGTACACACTTGTACTAAGAACGGGTGTATGCAAGGACATGAATGATAAATAAGATCTCTCTCCTAACGATATGAGTTATGGAAAGCCAAGTCAGTTGGACTTACCAAATTGGATTAGGAAAGTCATGCTATGAGAGTAACATGCATCATTATTCTTTTCATATTGCACACAACACATAACACACATTATTTAGGACATAGATATGACATATATCATTCGTTCGTATGCCATGAGACTTTGGAATCACGGACTTAACATTAGGACTTCCCAAAGGAGGGCTCAACATATGGGACCTCAATTAGGAAGCCTTCTTTAGCAAAGACAGAGTCTGCATCATTCATTCATATGTACTTGATTTTAATAATTCATTTATTTACCTAGCATTCTGTTTAGGACCCTCTTCGGGTTCACTGTGCAATGACCAAGAATGACCTAGTGTCATTACTAGATTTTACCTTACATCTTGATTATCCTATACAAACACCATTGGTAACATTCATTTTATAGTGTGCATTACTTGAGTTTGGCCTTATTCTTTCTATCTCAGTGTCTACCCCACACCGAAAAGAGGTGGAATCACCAGCAAAATTGAAACTAAAACATGCTTCTAGCATGAGGGCATCATTGCTCATTAGATAATTTCTCATCTCATCATTAGTATTAAGTGTATATTGATCTCAATACTTTCATTAGAGTGTTTCTTAGAGACTGGTCTCTTTATTAGCTTTACGCTATCATAGGTGAGTACGGTTTTTGGGAACACTTATTAGGCTAATTTGAGATTGATCTCGTCTTTCATATTAGCCTCTTATCATGTTGTCACTACATTCAATAATTTTGTCATATTAGCTCTTCAGATCTACTCACCCCATTAAGTTAATGTTCATCTCATCATATGTCATTGCACTTCTTCTTTTAGCTTATTTCACACTCTTACTTAACCCTCATGAGATTACATCATTTCATCATGTACATCATAGGTTCACATACTTTTAAACGTACGCTGGACTTATAAACACATACGTGCAAGCTGTGAGGCTTCATTTATAATTTGTCTAAGTGACTTATACTTACCAAAGATTATGTGATACAATACTTATGCATCTTTTAAATATGTCAAGGTCTCAATTTCGATGCCCATAGGCAGCATTCATTAAATATTTAATCATGTAAGACTTATGTATCAATGCGGAATTGGTCAAGTGAACCCGATTTCTGATCCCTTGAGCAACACTTTGTCTCATATTTAATTTGTTATGGCTTACATTTTAGGCATGGGACCCGAGTTCAATCCCCAATGACCACACTTCTTTTTTTTATATTCTTTTCTCTATTTCCGTTTGAGATCGATGTGGGATCGATCTCCCACAACCTCATTTTATTTTTCTTTAATTTCTCCTACTTCTCTCACCTAACCAAGGGGTTGTGGGTTCGATCCCACACTCGCCATTTTATTTTATTTCCCCTTTTCTTTAGTTTCTTCACTCAACCTTACCCCATTTTGAATCCCCCTCACATTAAATATTAAATTTTTCAACAGCCTACATATAGCGAGGTCTCGGGTTCAATCCTTAATGTCCTCAACTATTTAAAAAAGATTTTAAATCTCTAATTCCTCAAGCTTCATAGCCAAACCAAATTTTGAGCAATCTGGAAATTTGATTACATTTTCCTGTCCAATTTCTCTACATTTTATACTTAGAATGTAGGACAATTCGATGAGCATTTCGTACATTTTGAGGTGCATTTTTGTGGTTACATTTAGTCAAGAGTTTTCACTCAATTCAACAACATCACAACTCATATAAACATCAAAAAAATTTACAAGCGTTTGCACATAAAATAGAAGGATTCAACATGCCTTTTTCACACTTCAATTTGTGACACGAGTTACGGCCCACACAATGTACACATACTTTATCACTTAACTTCAGAAAGATATAATTATCAATCACATAAATCCGTACATACATATATGAACATAATCATCACAAAAACACGTTACATCCCTAATTTCTACCAGAAAACATACCCAACCTACTTCAATCGATGGGAGTTAGTAAGAAGGACATGCAACACGGAAACATTCCTAGTTTTTGTGTTAGAATTGACTGAATCTTAGGGGTCTCTTGGGAAATGTACCAAGAGGAAGAAAACCATATATTTTGACCATAAACACCATCCAAACTTGCTCCAACGTACAGCCAACTCCCACGATTCCAAAGCCTCCCCACCAAACATCAAGCACCACCCGTCAAGAACAATGTTTTTGCTTTTCGTTTTCAGTTTAGTTTTTCATTTGAGTTTTAGCATTCAAGTTCCTCAAGAGTGATGAAATTTTCATTTTGATCTTATAATGATAATGAATCATGAGAATGAGAGTGGAGAATGGTGAGAGTGAGAGTGGAGAGATTTTATAGAATGCTTAGGAGTAGGAGTTTTAGGTAAGGACTTAGTCAAACTAGGACTCTTTGTTATTTTAATAAAACTCTGATTTTCTAAGGCTTAAATGAAAAGACTAAAATTCCCTTACTTAAATAAAATAATTAAATACCATATAATTTAAGTTAAATATTGCTTCCACGAAGTATTGAACCCGGGTGAAGCCCTTCTCATGAAAATGAGTCAATTCGGGTCAACCCTACTGAATTGTCCACTCTTTATATTAGTTAATTAATTAATTAAATATTTAGTGTAATTACAGTACTAGCCTTATCTTGTAAAAGATCATTTTACCCATAGACCATCCAAATCTAAGATTACCCCTTTCAAGTCCGGTTAAAACTCATCTGGGTGAATATCTTCAATTCGGGTGCCCTACATGGATGGACCCAATCTTGCCTAGCTCAACTAACTCACCAAGTTGGCTGGCATGGCTGGTGCATTGGTTCTGAGGTCTTGTTCCACGTGCATCAATCCTTGTGAACCCAGTCTAATCTAGGTATTCTAGGTACGCTTAGGCATTACTTAGCATAGTCATTTTCGGGTTGTTACATTATGCCTCCCTTAGGAACGTTCATCCCCAAATGAAACTTTTGATTATGTAGCACAATGCCAGTCATATCATAACATAAGTACTTTACACATTCAAGCAATAGAAACAAACAATACAGGAATAAGGAAACTTAGACTAAAGAGTTGGAAGTCTAATCTCAAGAAATGAAAAGATGAGGATATGATGATCTCATATCGGCCTCGGCCTCCAATATAGCACCCTCTAAAAGATGGTTCCTTCACAATAACTTCACTATGGCAACCTCCTTGTTTCTCAGCCGCTTCACCTGTCGGTCTAAAATTTCAATAGGAACCTCCTCATAGGACAAGTCTTCATGAACCCCCGAACCTTCAACATCCAGAATCGATGTTGGATCACCAAGGCACCTTTTAAACATAGTGAGATTAAAGACTGGATGAACAGAAGCTTGTGCCACAAGCAATGCCAATTCATAGGCCACCTCACCCACACGCTGTAGAATCTCGTATGACCCAACGTACCTCGGACTAAACTTCCTCTTCCCGCCAAACCTCATCACCCCTTTAATGGGTGATATCTTCAAGTAGACCTAGTCACCAACATCAAAATCTAAGGTCCGCTTCCTGTTATCTGCATAAGACTTTTTCCGACTTTAAGCAGTATCCAACCTAACCCTAATCACTCTGACCTTCACTAAGGCCTCAGGAATGGTCTCTAGGCCCATAACGGATGACTCTCCCACCTCGAACCACATAATGGGAGACCTACAACTCCTACTATATAGTGCCTGAAATGGTGCCATCCCAATGCTGGAGCGATAGTTGTTATTATACGAGAGCACTAACAAATGGCAAATAGACATCCCAACTACCTCTGAAGACAATCACAAAAGCCCACAACATGTCCTCCAATGTCTTAATAGTGTTCTCTGTCTTCCCTTCTTTCTGAGGATGGAAGGCAATATTGAGCTTTACCAGCGTGCCTAAGCTCTGCATGAAGCATCTCCAAATATGCGAAGTGGACTGAGCTCCTCTATCTGAAATGATAGACAATGGAATCCCATGCCACCTCACATCTCATCAATGTAGAGTCTCGCATAATCCTTGACCTGTACGTAGTCTTCAGAGGGATAAAGTAGGTAGACTTAGACATCCTGCCCACAATAACCCATATGGATTCATGTTGTCTCCTAGTCATCGAAAGATAAACCACGAAATCCATGTTAATGTCCTCCCACATCCAAGTCAGAACCTCAATCACCTAAGTAAGACCACCAGGCTTAAAGAGCTCCGCCTGAACCTGCTTACAATTAGGAAACCTGCCTACATATTCAGCAATGTTCTTCTTCATACCATCCCACTAGTAGATTTGCTTGAGGTCATGATATATCTTGGTGGAACCTGGATGTATCAAATACCTAGAACTATGGGCCTCTGCAACAACCTTTGTCCACAAATCATACACGTCTGGTACACACATCCTATCCTGGTACCTAAGTATGTCGTCACCTCCCAATGTAAAGGACTCATTCATCTTTATCAGCACTGAGTCCTTCAACTCCATCAACACAGATCCAGATGCTGACCCTTCTTGACTCCAACTACCAAGGATGATTCATAACTACGATTAAATGAAACACCCCCACTAGTAGAAGCCATCAACCACACACCCAGTCTGGACAGTCTGTGTCATACTTCACAAACTCCTTTTCCCATCATCAACGTGGGTGGTATTCCCATTCTCATCCTGCTCAGAGCATCAACTACAACATTTGCCTTCCTTGGATGGCAGTGGACACTCATGTCATAGTCATTCAGCAGCTTCAACCATGACCGCTGCCGTAGATTCAACTCCCTCTGCGTGAACACGTACTGAAGACTCTTGTGGTCTGTGAACACATCCACATGCACACCGTACAAGTAGTGCCTCTACTTCTTTAATAAAAACATCACAACTGCCAACTTCAAGTCACGAGTGGGATAATTCTTCTCATGAACCTTGAGTTGTCTGGACACATAGGCTAACACCTTAACACCCTACATAAGAACACAACCCAATCCAACCCTAGATATTTCATAATAAACAGTGTAATTCTCACCACATTTAGGCAACGTAAGCACTGGGGCTTAAGTGACTATTTCCTTGAGATCCTGGAAACTCTTCTCACAAGTCTCCTCCCATTCGAACTTTGCCTTCTTCTTAGTCAAAGTTGTCAGAGGGGCCGCAATGGAAGAAAACCCTTCCATGAACCTACGGTAGTAAATAGCCAATCCTAGAAAGCTACAGATCTCGATAGGAGTAAGAGGTATTGGCCAATTCTTAACAGTCTCAGTCTTCCGGGGGTCCACCTCCACACCCTGATCGGACACAACATGACCCTGAAAGGTCACTGATCTAACCAAGAAATCACACTTGTTGAATTTGGCATAAAGTTGATGTTGTCTAAGTGCCTACAAGTTTAGTCTCAAATATTGTTCATGTTCTTCCTTGGTCTTAGAGTAGATGAGGATGTCATCAATGAATACTATGACGAAAGAATCAAGGTATTCATAGAAGACTCAGTTTATGAGGTCCATAAATGTAGCTGGTGCATTAGTGAGACCAAATGACATGACTAGGATCTCATAATGACAATAACGGTACGAAAGGTTGTCTTTGGGATATCTCATACTTAACCCTAACTTGATGATACTCGGAACGAAGATCAATATTCGAGAAGAAAATATACCTCTTGAGCTTATCGAATAAGTCATCTATTTTGGGAAATGGTTACTTGTTTTTTAAAGTAACTTTGTTGAGCTGCTGATAATCGATAGACATCCTAAGGGTTCCATCCTTCTTTTCACAAACAACACTGGAGCGCACCAAGGGGATATGCTTGGTTTGAGGAAGACCTTATCAATGTAATCTTTGATTGCAGTTTCAACTCCTTGAGTTCATTTGGAGCCATTCTTTAGGGAGGAATAAAAATTGGTTTTGTATCAGGATCTAGGTCAATACCACAATCAATCTCTCGCGGGGGAGAGACTCCAGGAAAAGTATCGAGGAAAACATCTTTGAAATCATTCACTACAAACACAAAGTCTATGGAAGGAATTTCATGATCTATATCATTGACAATCAAAACATGTCATAACAATCCCTTGGACGTCATTTTATTAGCTTTTAGGTTCGAAATCAATGGACGTGAATGACTCGAATTGTATCCCCCCCAGACCAACTCTACTTCATTAGGAAAACGAAATCTCACAACCCTACTACGACAATCCATGAAGGCATAACATTTATGGAGACAATCCAAACCAAGTATAATATTAAAGTAATTTATGGATAACTCAACAAGGTTCACACACATAGTTTTACCACATACTACTATTGGGCAGTGTTTATGAACCCTATCACTCTCACATTTTCTTCTAAGGGAGTACTAACTACGGTAGGATTTGCAAAACCTCAGGTAGTGTTTCAAAAGTAAGAGCAAGCAAGGGAGTCACAAAACAAAGCATAGAACCTGGATAAAGTAAAGCATAAACTGAGTTTGAGAAGACATGCAGCATATATGTGACCACATCAACAGACTTCTCCTGATCCTCTCTTCCCTTCAAGGCGTAGAATATGTTCCTCTTAGGAGGCTCGGGTGCAGTAGCATTCTGAGTATTAGGCCAAGGCTGAGCATTACCTCTATCCTGACCCCTATTCAATGGAAGTCCCTTACCATATTTCCTCACTTTCCGAAACTAAAGCATGCATTTGTACCTAGTTTGCATTCTCCACTGTGAATACGGCCACACTTGACACATTCCTTTATAGGACACTGCACATCACCTTTATTTCTCTTTTTGGTCTCTGGTCTGCTTCTTTGAGTGCTGCAATCCCCTGAGAGTTAGGGTTCCCTGAACTCTAATGCCCCTTCTTAAATTTGGGCTTATCACAAACTCAAAAATTTCTCCTGCCACCATAACTGCTGGAACCTGTCTGATCAAAAGTGTTAGGCCTCTTGACCTGACAGAATCTCCTCTTCTTCCTGCTGTCCTCAACCTGCTGGAACTGTGCCATCAGCCTTGAAAATTCCATGTTGTCATGCAGCATCGTAGTCCGACACTTCTCCTCTAATTCCTCTAAGATCCCTGTACGGAACGTGCTCATCTCATCCTTGCTATTCGATACAATAGAAGTGGAATACCCGGACAATTTAACAAATTTTAGGGAATACTCCCTGACAGTCATCGAGCCCTTGCTTATGATTGATGAAGTCCTCAACCTCATCCTCTCTGAACTCTCTGGTAAAGAACCTCTCCAAAAAGGCTTTCTTAAACTATCCACATGTGATCGGACCTCCTCCCAACGCCCCGCTATCCAATCATATCTTGCACCAAGCATGTTCAACATCCTTTAGCTGGTACGAAGCCAACTCAGCTTTTTCAATCTCTGTGGCCCCCATTACCACCAGAATCTTTTGGACCTCATCTATGAACTCCTAAGGATCTTCGGCAGCCTTAGATCCTTTAATATAGGAGGATTCATCCTCATAAAATCTCGCAACCTGTTCGTCATATTGTGGGCTGAAGGGTTCTCCGCTGAACCTCCTGTCTGTTTGCATGGGACGTCATAACCTGAGCCTGCACAGTAAAGGCTCGAACCATCGGTCCAAAAGTTGTCCGCAACTCAGCATCGGTCAACCCAGCTCCGTTAACTAGCATGGACAATCCTGCAGCTGGAGCCTGGGGTGGAACTTGGTTGCCCTAGTAGCTGCTCCAACTCTTCCCTGACCAGACATTAAGGAAAGCACGATAAGATCAGAAGAAGGGAAGTTTTCCTACGCATCATGATGGCTCAATTTTATGATAGTGGTGCACTTCACTACTATAAATTACAAACTACCCGTGTAGTTGATGTGAATATTATTATCCTAGGAATTAAACCTAATGCTCTAATACCACATTTTTCATAACCGGGTCTACAACCTAGTCGAAATTGGCATCGTTAACCTCTCATAATTGGCAGACAAGACTACATATGTCATCATTACATCGTATAGGTTAATTTTAGCGGAAAATTTAAAAATTTTGTTTGCTTTGAAGTATACATAGACTCCATAGTAAGAATTACGTTATATCACATCTGTTCACAACATCTAATAATAAGATATTTAAATGAAGGAAATAGTTCATAACTGCATAAATATAAAGTTGCCAAAAAGGAACAAATACAACGTCTCAAAAATAAGTAAGAAAGAAATGATAGTTGAACACCCTCCACTAGCTCATGCCTACATCTAAGCTTGAATTTAAGATATAAGCATCCTCAAAAGCATGAGGTCATACAAGTCCGAATAATACTCCACATTTTGATAACTTCAGCATAGTCTCGTAAGCTCTAGCGTCTACCTGCACCTGCACCAAAAAGTAAAGGGTTGTAAGGGATTTGAACACACTTGTACTAAGTATGGGTGTATGCAAGTTCACACAAAGGACATGCATGATTAAGAAGAGATCTCTCCTAATGATATAAGTTATGGAAAGCCAAGTCAGTTGGACTTGCCAAACCGGATTAGGAAAGTCATGCTATGAGAGTAACATGAATCATCATTCTTTTCATATTGAACACACCACATAACACACATCATTTAGCACATACAAATGTCATATATCATTCGTTCGTATGTCGTGATACTTTGGAATCACGAACTTAACCTTAGGACATCCTAAAGGAGGGCTAAACATATGGGACCTCAATTAGGGAGACTTCTTTAGCATACACTTAGTCTGCATCATTCATTCATACATACTTCATTTTTATAATTCATTTATTACCTAGGGTTTTGTGTAGGACTCTCTTCGGTTTCACTATGCAATGAACAAGAATGACCTAGTGTCATTACTTGAGTTTATCTTACATCTTGATTATACTATCCAAACACCATTGGTGTCATTCATTTCATAGTGTGCATTACTTGATGTCGGCCTTATTCTTTCTTTAGGAACTTTAACTTTAACCGATATAGATCATTCAATGAAATCAGTGTCTACGCCACACCGAAAAGAAGTTGATCACTATCGAAAGTGAAACCAAAACATGATAGCTTGTATACGGAAATGAACCCTGCTATAACCCTAAGTTGGTTGCATAGGTTCAAAGACTAGGAGATATAAGGAGACCTATAACTGCCCAAACAGCCAGTCTCATCTCATGAGATTTAGATGAACTTCTGCCTTCCCGAAAGAAAAAATCGCGACTCATATCTATCCTATCGGTTCTCCGCATAAAGTTGCATTGCATTGATCTCACACATCATAGAAGCGGGCTTCTAGCATAAGGGAATCCTTTCTCATTAGATGATTTCTCACCTCATCATTAATATTAAGTGTATATTAATCTCAATACTTTAATCAGAGTGTTTCTTAGATACTAGTCTATTTTTTAGTTTTACACTCTCATAAATTAGTATTGTTTTTGTTAACACTTATTAGGATCATTTGAGATTGATCTCGTCTTTCATATTAGCCTCTTATCACGTTGCCACTACATTCATTCACCTTAGCACTTATCTCTTCGTATTTACTCACCCCATTAAGTGAAAGGTCATCTCATATTATGCCAATGCATTTGGCTTTTTAGTGTATTTCACACTCTTGCTTAACCCTCTTGGGATCACATCATTTCATCACATACATCTGAGGTTCACTTACTTTTAAATGTACGATGGACTTATGAAACCATACGTACAAGGCATGAGGCTTCATTCATAATTCGTCTAACTTACTTATACTTACGCAAGATTATGTGGTACAAGACTTATGAATCTTGTAATATGCCAAGGTCTAAATTTCGATTCCCATAGGCAGCATTCATTAAATATTTAATCACGTAAGACTTATGTATCAATACGGAATTGGGAAAGGGAACCTGATTTCGAATCCCTTGAGCAACAATTAGTCTCATATTTAATTTGTTTTGGCTTACATAGTCGGCTTGGGGACCCGAGATCGATCCTCAATGCCCACACTTCTTCTTTTTTTCTTTTCTTTCCTCTCTATTTTCGTTTGAGATCAAGGGGATGTGGGATCGATCCCCCACAACCTCATATTATTTTTCTTTGATATCTCCTACTTATCTCCCCTATCCGAGGGCTTGTGGGTTCGATCCCCATACTCCCCATTTTATTTTATTTCCCTTTTTCTTTAGTTTCTTCAACCAGCCTTACCCCATTTCGAATACCCCTCACCTCACATTAAATAATAAATTTTTCAGCAACCTACATATAGTGATGTCTCGGGTTCAATCCTAATGACATCACATGTTTAAAAATGATTTTTAAATCTCCGATTCCTCAAGTTACATAGCCGAACCAAATTTCCAGCAATCTCGAAATTTGATTATATTTTCCAATCCAATTTCTCCACATTTTATATGTTAGATTGTAGGACAATTCGAAGAGAATTTCATATATTTTTAGGTACATTTTTGTGGTTACATTTAGTCAAGAGCATTCACTCAATTCAACAACTTCATACCTCAGATGAACATCACGATTCTTTCAAGCATTTGCACAAAAATACAAGGACTAAACATGCCTTTTTCACACTTAAATTTGTGACACGACCACGACCTACATAATGCACAGACAAACTTTATCACATAACTTCGGAAAGACATAATTACCAGTCACATAAATCTGAACATACATACATGAAAATAATCATCACGAAAACATATTACATACCTAATTTCTACCATCAAATGTACCCAACCTACTAAATCGATGGGAGCTAGTGATAAGTACATGCAACAGGGAAACATTCCTAGTTTTCGGATTAGAATTAACTGAATCTAAGGGGTCTCTTGGGAAAGAGACCAAGAGGAAGAAAGCCCATACCTTTTGTCGAGCAATACAATCCAAACCTTATCCAATGGACAACCAACTCCCACGACAGCAAAGACTCACAACCAAACTTAAAGCACCACCTGTCCAGAACAATGTTTTTACTTTTCGTTTTTAGTTTAGTGTTTCTTTTGAGTTTTAGCGTTCAAATTCTTCAACAGTTATGAACTTTTGATTTTTATCTTTTACTGATAATGAAGCATGTGAATGACTGTGGAGAATCATGAGAATGAGAGTGGAGAGATGTTATAGTAAGCTTAGGAGTAGGAGTTTTAGGTAAGGACTTAGTCAATCTAGAAATCTTTGTTATTGTTAAAAAAATATGATTTTCTAGGGCTTAAGTGACAATAAAAAAATGTCCTAACTTAATTCAAATAATTAAATACCACTTAAATCAACTTAAATATTGCTTCCACCAAGGATCCAACCTGGGTGACGCCTTCTCGCGAATATGAGTCAATTCGAGTCAACCCTACCGAATTGTCCACTCCTTCTATTAATTAATTAATTACTTAAATAAATATTTAGGGTAATTAAAATACCACCCTTAGCTTGGAAAATACCATTTTACCCATAGACCCTCCAATCCTAAGATTACCCCTTTCAAGTCTATTTAAAAATCATTTGGGTGAATCTCTTTAATTCGGGTGCCCTACATGGCTGGATCCAACCTTGCCTACCTCAAATAACTCTACAAGTTGGTTTGTTTGGATTTTTACAAACGGAATCTAGACCCCAGACGAGACCGTCGTCATTGACCTCTCGGAGGTTCGCATACAAGCCTACTTACGTCATTCTTACTTCGTCTAGGTTAATTTTAACGGAAAATTGAAACTTTTTATTTCTAAACATACATAATAATCATTATATTAAATTCTTAATTGTTCACCATCAACCATATAACATTAAGATCATCAAATGAAATAAATATTTTAATATAAAATTAAATGTATACTTGCAAAAATTGCACCAATAATGTCTGAACAAAAGCGGAAAAGAAATGCTAGAGGAACATACTCTCCTAGATCCATCCTATTACTAAGATAGAATATAATGGGAAATCTTCCTCGAAGCATGAGGACCTACCACGTTCAGATAAACGCTCCACGTCCGGATAGTTTCATTGTCAACCTGTAGCTCTAGCGTCCACATTTGTCTGCACCTAAAATTGTAGAGTTGGATGGCATTGGTACACACTAGTACTAAGTATGGGTATATACAAGCACACACCAAGGACATGCATTATTTAGAACAGCTCTTTCATAACAACATGATTATGGAAAGTCAAGTCAGTGGACTTGCCAATTTGGGATTAGGAAAGTTAGTGAGCTTTCCAAATTTGGATTAGGAAAGTGAGTGAACTTTCCTAGTTTTGATTAGCAAGTTCATGCCATGAGAGTAACATGCGTCATCATACTTATCATATTGCACACAACACATAACATCTTGCACATAGCACATAACATATTCCATGTAGCACTTAACATTATTCATATCATTGTTAATATGCCATGAGACCTTGGAATCATGGACTTGACATCAAGACTTCCCAAATATAAGGGCTCAACATATGGGACCTCAACTAGGGATCCTTCTTTAGCAAACAGAGAGTCTGCTTCATTCATTATACGTACTTAATTTCATTTGATACATAGGATACTGCAAACACCAACTATACAAAGGATGTAGCTTAAGACTTTCAATGGGTTCACAGTGCAATGATCAAGAATGACCTAGTGTCATTAGTTAACTCTAGATCACCTATTGATTATCATATCCTAAAACCTTGGTATCTTTCATTTCATTATGTGCATCAGTTGAGGCTGACCTCATTCATTCATGGGGAAGTTTAACTTTAACTGACATAGATCATGTGAGCACCATGAAATCCATTGTCATGAAACCTTACACTGAAAAGTGGTGGAATCACCGACCAAAGTGAACCAAAACATGCTAGCGTACATGACAATTGAACCCCGCCAGATACCCATATTGGTAGTATAGGTTTGAAGAGTAGGAGATATAAGGATACCCATACCTAGCATGCTAGACAGTCTCATCTCATGAGAGTTACGTGAACCTCTGCCCTTCTCAAAAGAAGGCATCACCGCTCATAGCTAGTCTATCCGTGCTCAATATAAAGTTTCATTTGCTCTTCATAATTACTCACCCCATTTTACGTGAATGTTCATTTAATCATATGCCAATGCACTTGGCCATTTGGTGTGTTTTACAATCTTACTTAACCCTTCTTTGGTATCATCATTTCATTGTTCATTTCATCATATATAAATGCACTTGGAAATTTAGTTTATTTAACACTTATACTTAACCCTTTTAGGGTTTCATCATTTCATCACATACATATTAGGTTCACTTACTTTTAAACATATGCTAAACTTATGAGTCAATACATACAAGTCATGGGGCTTCATTCATGGTTTGTCTAAGTGATTCATATTTACCCAAAGATTATGTGGTACAAGACTTTTGCATCTTGTAGATATTCCAAGATATTTATATCGATCTTTAGAGGCAGCATTCATTAAATATTTACATACGTATGACTTATTCGGCAAGGGAACCGGATTTTGAATCCCTTGGACAAAACGTAATCTTATTTTAAACTTGATAATCCCATTTTTCAAATTTGGGGGACCCTAGTTTGATCCCTATCAACCCCATAATATTTCCTTCTTTTTCTCCGCTCCTTTTTCGTTTAGGTCAAGGAGGTTGTGGGTTAAATCCCCCACAAGCTCGTTATTTTTCTTTATCTCTTAACTTTCTTATCTCAATATATGTACATTTATTTTTCTCTCCTAACTCTCTCAACCATTCAAGAGATTGTGGGTTCAATACCCACTCACCACATCTATTTTTCCTTGCATTTTTCTCACGAAATTTTTATGAAATGTTCATTTAGTGATGTCATGGGTTCAATCCCCAATGAACTCAAATTGTTTTAAAAATATAAACGAAGCTCTTCCAATCCATTTGTGTCTTGATCTTTTGTTGATTTTTTGTATCTTTCATGTAATGATGTATTGGTTTCAATCCTTAGTGATCTAAATTATTTTAAATTCATTTTTCATTGCATTTTATGTCATTTTTTTGGCCGAACCCAACCTACCAAATGCTGGAAATTTGTTCACTATTTTCAGCTTCTTTTTATCATCATTCATACGTTAATTCTTAAGGCATTTCGTGGATCATTTGGTGCATCATTAAGTGTAATATTTTTATGATTATATTCAGACAAGAATTACCATTTCATCCAGCAACATTACACCACATGATTTACACAAACATTCGCTCATAAAATTCAACCATAAAAACATATCATTTTCACGTACTTTGGGTTGACATAACTTAACATGCTTATAATTCCAAACACATAATAAAGAACACATTATCACGAAAATCAAACTTCATACTTAAAATACAAGAAAATATACCAACAACATGATCTCTAACCTATTTCACAATCAGATCAAACGGATACTAGGGACAGGGTGTTCGAAAAGAATGGGAACAACCCTAGTTTTTGAGTAGATTCATCTAATCCTTAAGGGTCTCTTGGTAAAGGACAAAGAGTAAGAAAACTCATACCTTTTATGACGTTCAAATCTCGACTTGATGCCTAAAATATTCTTCAAAAATCACGTCCAAATCCCCTCAAAGTCAACACCAACTCGACGGACAAACTTCTCTTTGCCTACGTGATTGATTTCATATTTTTTTCCTTATATTTTCGTTGTGAGTTCTTCAAGTCTGAAGAACATTGGTTTACCTACTGTTTTTGGAGTTATTTTTGCAGAGAAAACGTTAATAAGAGTTAGAGAGACGTGAAAGATAGAGATGAGCGTGGGAGAGTATAGTTTTCTTTGGCGTAGGAGTCTAGTTCAGGAGTTAGTCAAATAAGGTTTTATTTAATTATTAAAAACCTCATTCCCTTTTATTTTAAATCAGCTAATAGCTAATAAATATAAATTTAATTACATTAATTTACCAACATAGATTAAAAACAATTGAATTCATTGTTTCCACCTTGGTTCGAACGTGGGTGGAGCAAGACTTCACTTTTTCAAGAGCCAATTTTCGGCCCTCTCTCCCAAAAATTCCCCTCAACTTTATTAATTAAAAAATTAATTATATATTTAGGGTAATTACGGTACTATACTTAGCATGTAAAATGACTATTTTACCCCTAAACCCTCCAACCCATTTTAAGTCTGGTAAAGATTCCTTCAAGTAAATCTTCGTCTTCGATAGCCCTACATGGTTGGACCCAACCTTTTCTATCTCAAATAACTCATCAAGTTAGTTGGCTTGGATGTAGAAAGGGTTATGAGGTCTGGTTCTATGCGCATCAATCCGTATGAACCCGGTCTAATCGTTTACATTCTAGTCACATTAAGCATTACTTAGCATATGCGTTTTTAGGATTGTTACATTATGCGCCCCTTAGGAACATTCTTTCCCGAATGAAACTTCTCCTTAATAACAATAAGTAAGTCATCTATAGAACGTATGCATACATAGGTAATTCAATACTCCCCATTGGTGAATATCTGACTCACATATTAATATGATGGTGAACATCCTTGGAACCTACTAGTAGCTTCACATTAATAGACTAAGGAACTCTTTCCTAAACTAGTCTCATCAAAGCATACACCATAAGTAAACATGTAAGTCACACAAATCAGCAACCAACATGATGACTCAAACATATTAACCTGATATTAGTCCATAAACACCATACACAATCAAATACATGAAAGAAAAATTAAGGCTACGCACCCGCGACTTCACAAGAGGTGCCTTCCCCTGCACCCCTAGACTTGAGTGCGAAAAATCGTTTCCTCCTTGGAGCCTCTTCACTTGGACTATTAGGTTGAACTCTGTCCTTCTCTTGACTTCTCCTATTCGTACAATCCTTCGCCATATAACCCGGTTTTCCACAACTATAACAAGTGTAAATGTCCATCATACACTCTCCTCCATGTAGTTTGCCACACTTCCTGCAAGGTTATCTCTCCTAAGGTGTATCTACTTCATTGTTTCTCTTAACTCTAGGCTCGTAATCCCTATCATAGTGACCCTTGGATGAACTTGACTCCCCTTGGTGGGAGAGTACTCATCTTTGAAAAATTGTTCTCAGCTTGCCTTGACATGTTCCCTACCCAAGTATTCTTCCTCTTCCTATTTTCCTCCACTTGTTGGACACGGACCATAAGCCTGGAAAATTCCATGCTCCCATTAAGAATAGTTGTTCTACACTCCTCCTCATGATTCTCAACAATCTTAGATTCAATGTAAATGGGAGGATTCATGCTCGTGAAGTCCCTTAACCTGTTAGCCATGGTGTTGGCACGTGGGTTCTTCTTGGGAACACCTTGTTGCTCAACTTGGGCTGTCATAGCCTGAGCTTGTAAGGTGATAGCTTGAGCCATCTGTACCAGGGTTGTCCTTACTTTTTTATCATTCAACCAAGTTGGGCTAACAACCATCTCCATTCCAGCAGCTGGAGCCTGGGGAGGAACTTGATTTACCCCATCAGCTTCTCCTCGAATCTCTCTGCCTGCGTTTCTCCTCATACTCATATTTCATAATCGCAATATTTCTTGTTAGATACACTCTTAACACCAAGAAATCATACATTAGAGAAGGCACGATAAGATTAGAAAAAGGCAATTTTCCTACGCGCATCATGCAGTCTCTAATCAAGGATAGTGATGCACTTCACTACCATGACGTAGAAACTACTCAATGTGGTTTATGTGAACTTCTTATTTCTATAATTTAACCTAGGGCTCTGATACCAACTATTTCACGACCGGAGTCTAGACCCTAGACAAGATCGGCGTTGTTGACCTCTCAGAGGTAGCAGACAAGCCTACTTATATCATTCTTACTTCGTCTAGGTTAATTTTAGCAGAAATATTGAAACTTTTTTGTTCTTAACATAAATAATAATCATTCTATTAGAATAATAATTGTTCACCATCAACCATCTATATTAAGATTATCAAATGAAATAAATACTTTAATATAGAATTAAATGTACACTTGCCAAAATGGCACCAATACAATCTCTTAACAAAAGCATAAAAAAATTCTAGTGGAACATACTCTCCTAGATCAATCCTATAACTAAGCTAAAATATAATGGGCAAGCATCCTCAAAATCATAAGGACCTACCAAGTCTGGATGAACGCTCCACGTCCGGATAGTTTCAGCGTCAACCTATAGCTCCAGCGTCCACCTTTGCCGCACCTAAAATTGTAGAGTTGGATAGGATTAGTACACACTTATAATAAGTATGGATATATGCAAGCACACACCTAGGAAATGCATGATTAATAACATCTCTTTCCTAACAACATGGTTATGGAAAGTGAAGTCAATGGACTTGCAAAATTGGGATTCGGAAAGTTAGTGAGCTTTCCAAATTTGAATTAGGAAAGTGAGTGAACTTTAATAATTTTGATTATCAAAGTCATGCCATGACAGTAACATGCATCATCACATTAAACATTACTTAGCATATTTATTTTTAGGGTTGTTACAGGATGGTGCATAGGTTTTTATATCTGGTTCCATGCGCATCAAACCGTGTGAACCCTGTCTAATCTAGGCATTGTAGGTACACTTAGGCATTACTTAGCATAGTCATTTTTGGGTTGTTATAGTACGTGCATAAAACTCCTCAATAGATCTTCATCAAAGACATCATATATTTTAGCAAGGAGGCCATCTAGCTCTCTGTCTTTTGGACATGGTCCAGAGGTACTAAAGTAGGCACCGAAGGAGTTGTTGCTCTTCACTAGCTAGCAGCCTAACTAGTAGAAGTAGAGAGGCGAACCAGTGCATTTGATGTAATGGCGGGCATAGTAGTGTCAACACCCTACTAAACCTGAATTTAATCAGCATCGCCGGTCAGATCAACACCTAATAAAGGATGGTAAATTGTTGGTCCCTTCTAAGGTGATGTAGGATTAGACTCATGTCTAATAAGGACAACTTAAACAGTCTTTTTCGCCTCTATAAACCTATCAAAATTCTCAAAAGGCACTGAAGCCTCACTACACATTTGAAAGTAAAGAAAAGGAAAGGCCAAAGTAGTGGTAGTATTGAATACCCTCTCAATAATCTCAACAATCTAAATCAAGGAGAAATAAAGCTCGATCTCCTCCATAATCGCTGCTAGCATCACTGCCCTATCCCATGTTACTACGTTGTGAGCATATGTAGGGGACAATCTAGTATGCATAATGGACCAAAAGAACTTTGTGTCAAATCTTAGGGCTGCCCTACTGATAGGCAAGGTAGTATTCTACACTCACTCGTTTTGTTCTCCATCCTCAACAATGTAATGGGCCATACATCTTAAAAAGGGCCTTTCTTTGCCCGGCATCCCTCTGCAATGCCCCACTCTCAAACACCCAATTATATTTTCATACTATGATGTATTGATCAATAGTGAGGGTTGGGTCATAAATAAAATGATGAAAAATCATTATAGAGATGTATATAAAAAAGTCCTGCCACCCATATCTACAAAAGATGGTAAAAGTCTTCTTGGGCATGTAGGTTTCTATTGAATGTAAATAATGATTTAATTTAAAATTACACATTCATTGTGAAATCTACTTTAGAAGTATGTAATATTGATTTAGATCATGCTCGGTTATGAGACTCTTAAGAGTTAAAAGAAAAGTTTGCTTCGACAGATATCATTATTTCTCCAAATTGTGGACAACTGTTTGAAGTGATGTTTTATGAAAGTGGATAGTCCTTGGTGTAGTATTTGATAAAGCGAGAGAAAATTATTCGTCGTATTTACTATTTGACCAAAGCTTTGAATATTTCTCAAAATGAACTATACAGTGACAGAACGAGAAATCCTTTTAGTGGTTTTTGCATGTCAAAATTTTGGATTCTATTTTCTTTGTAAAGGTTAAAGTACATATTGATCATTCTGAATTGAGATGTCTTATGGCTAAGAGAGATGTAAATAGGAGTTTGATTAGATGGGTACTTTTGTTGCAAGAGTTTGATTGTGAGCTAAATGATAGAAAGAACTAAAAATCAAGTCGTTGATCACTTGTCAAGATGAGAGGAGGAAGGGGTGATAAAAATAGGCTATTGAATTAAAATAAATGATGCATTCCCTGATGAGCAGGTATTGGGGTCTTTTTATGACCATATCCCTTTGTTAGCCCACTTCACTAACTACGTGGCAAGTAATTTTGTGTTGTCGGCTTTATCAATCCACCAAAAGAAATCGTTCATGTTTGATGTGAAGAAACTCTATTAGGAAGAGCCTTAATTATTTCGTGTCTGTTCTGATTGGATTATTTTTCATTATGTTCCCGTGGTTGAGATGTTGAGTATACTAGAGAGTCACTGTCGGTGGGTACCATAGTGGTATGCGAACTGCCCATAGATTTTGCAGTGTGGGTATTAGTGCCTACCATCCACCAAGATGCTTATGACTTTCCAAGTCTTGTGACTATTCTAATGAACCAAGTACTGATTATTGAGAGTTTTGATGTTTGGGGTCTTTACTTAATGGGTCTGTTTTTGAGTTAGAATTGGATGAAGTACATTTTTGTGGCGGTTGACTATGTATCGTTAAAGGAGGAAACAGTCATGCTTTAAAACAATGAGGCAAAAAGTGTCACCCCTTTCGTGAAACGCAATATCTTCTCCAAATTTTTTACATCGAGGGAAATCATTACCAATGGAGGTTCTCACTTTTTAAATGAACTGTTCAAGGTGTCTCTTGAAAAATATGGTGTTCTTCATAGCGTAGAAACTTGTTATCATCCATATTCATGTTTGCAAGTTGAAGTGTCATGTAGCGAGATAAAGCAAATACTTTTGAAGACTGTGATTTCCAAAAAACATGATCGGTCAAGAAGGCATGATGATGCTCTATTGGATTATCGTACTGCATTTAACACTCTCATAGGTATTTCCAATTAACAACTAGTACATGGGAAATTATTGTCATTTACCAGTAGAGTTGAGCATAAGGAGATGTGGTCACTCATGAGTTCACATTTAGATTGATGTGCCACATCAGGTAAAAGAGTGAATGAGATGAAGCTCGATGAGTTTGGCCTGAAATCACATGAACGTTCATCCTTGTACTAACGGAAGATGAATAAATGTCATGATTAGAAAACATACAATCTTTAATTTGCTTTGGTGGTTCTATTTAACGCAAGGTGGCATGTGATTCAGTGGTTTTATTTAACTCAAGGTTGCATTTGTTCCCTAGCAAATTCAAGTCCAAGTGGACCGGTCCATTTAATGTTACTCAAGTATTTCCACATGGAGCAGTTGAACTCAAGAACAAGGAAGGAACGAGGTTCAAGGTGAAAGGTAAGCGGATAATGATGTGCTTGGGTAAATTGGAGATTGTCAACGAGTTAATACAGCAAAGAGATCTTGATTAAGTCTGATTAATCAGGGTGTTTGTGTCATGCCGCAATGTAAAATTAAGTTCTACTTGGGAGTCAACTCAAGATATAAAATCTTGACAACTATTGCAATTTTATTTTCATATATGGTAAAGTTTTTTTAATTTTTTTTCTAGATAGATGTTATTAGTTTTGAGTATTAGTGTTGGCTAGACATGGGTAGGATAGGATCAATGTCTAAAAAGTGTCATGAAAATATACAAAAGGATTCCTCATGTATATTACATCTGCACGGAAGAAAAGAAATATTGCTAGAAATTATGTTATACAGTGCTCTACAGTTTTGATCGACAGTCCGTTGGTCAACCCATGAACCGTAGATGATTGTCATATCCCAGGAGCACCCCCTAGAAGTAACATGGAGTACTTGAATGATATCTCGTGGTGTCACGGTATTTTTAAATGTTTTTCCTTAAGTTTTGTGTCTGTCCAAAAGCCTTTTTGTATTGATTTTAATGTAAGTTTATCCTTATTTGCAGGAAATCTGTCCAAAGATGAAAGCATAAGTTTTAGAGCAAGAAGTGCAGAACAGACCACCTACGGAGCTTATGACGGTTTGTCGAGTCTTTGACGGTCCGTCGGTGCCATCGTAGTGAGGAGATAAGCTGCTGAAGAAAGATGGGGAAGTCTAACCTAGTGTGGGATTACGGAAGTCCATGACGGACCCTCATAGCCACGACGGTCAGTCTTGATAGTTTGTCGTAATGAACAGAGAGTAGTATAGTACCCAAATTCCAAGAAGTTAAATTGTTATGGGATGGAGACCCTCAACGGACCTTCGTGCTTGGAACGGTCTGTCATACCTGTTCGTTGAGGGTAATGAAGAAAGCAGCAGAAGGATTTGCGAAGTATGGGACTACGGAGTCCATGATGACCCATCGTGACAACTACGGTCTGTCACGAGGTCCGTCGACTCAGACGTATTTGGACAGATTTTCAGTAATTAGAATCCTTCTTTTATAAGGTTTTTGTTTTTATTATAAATAGTTTGAGAAACCTCGTTTTGGGGGTTAGAAGTTTCGATAATTTTTAGTTCTCTTGTTCAAGTATTGAAGAATTAATTTCAGTAATTTATACACTTTTTCTGGAATTGATTGTTGATGTTTTTGTTGTTTAATCAAGGAGTTTTTGGTTTTTATTCTCTCTCATTAAATTAAGTGCTTGAATTCTTGTATTAAATATATGAATAGTGTGATTATGACCATGGGTAACTAAACTCCATAACTAGGCTTGTGGGAATTATGGGTAAATAATGAGGTAAAATCTAACTAAAATAGCATTTCTAGAATAGTGTCTTGCATGTATGATAATTCTTTCATTTAGAACTCTTTTTAACGGATGGCCAACGTTAGAACTCGCCTTAATGCTAATTTTCGGACCAAGGAGGTAGATAATAGTAAGAGAATTATCAACATAAATTTAGTGTACACTATCTAATAGGCTAGTGTCGGTTAGTACGAGGTAATAACTTAGTCAAATATCGAATACAATGCTTAATATGAGGTAAAGGTAAGGGTTTGTATAGCAACACACGTAGCCGAACCAAGGTGCGGAGTGAAACTTTCTAGATGCCGGACCAAGAATTTGGAGATACATAACTTATCACTTTACATGCAACAACTAGGAAAGAATTGTTATAGATAGAATTATCAAGTTAGGAACCTGTGGGGAACACTTAAGCAGTAGTTACTTTTATTAATTTATTAAGCTCCGAGATTTCAATCTGTTAGTTGTTTACTTTAATTTAGTTGATTATTTTCATTAATTTTTTAAGAAAAAAACCTTTTTTGTCTTTTTTTTTCTAGGGTAATAGTTGGATAAATAATTGTAATAATAGAATAAAAATAAGTCTAACCTATTTTCCTTGTGGGATCTATCCCATCCTCATTAGTTGGGTTCTTTACTTGATACGACCGCTTTACTTCCTATTTGAGAAGTAAGTTTGAGCGTATCATTAACCTCTCGGGGGTTTTATACAAGACCATAGTTATCATTCTCCGCATTATCATAAGTAAATTTAGATGAAAAATTTGAAACTTTCTTAGCACATCATATGCTAGAACATTACTACATATATATATATATATATATATATATATATATATATATATATAAAATATCATCATACATAGTTTAAGACTCTAGTCTCTTTTACCAACCTAGACTCAACATCATAAGAGTACTTTACAGACACGGCCCTTATAACATAATACATAACTATATAATATTAAAACAATTTTACAATCAACCATAAATAGGGAATCTTTTGAACTTAAAGACCCCTTTCCTTGAGCTTGGAAATCATATATCAAGTTCCTCATCATGTAAAGAAATACCTAAAGCATTCATAACCTACACTTTGTGTAAAATGTAGAAAAAGAATGGAGTTGAATGCACTAAGGATGGAAACCATGAAAAAACATGCATTTAAAAGGGACATTTTATTGAAATCATACTTCATGCCTTTTTGAGTAAATCTTCATAAAACATTTATGTTATAGCATTTATATCATTCACATGCTTAATATAGACATATTCAAAGGCCAAATATCATATAAGCTCACACATAGAATTTAATCCATAGTTGATCTCACATTACAGTAACCAATTTTCCATTTACAGTAAGCATAAGCTTCTTTAACATTGATCACCTTTTATTTAACTTATTAACCTCCCAAGTAACTTCTAGTGATACTTACTGCAATGCATCACCTTAAGGACACAAGGAAAACCGTACCAACAACTTACATAGTTAACTCATACCATTGTAGAAGTGTAATACCTCAAGGACACATTTAAGAAAATACTTATAAGCATATTACAGTAAGCTATACATCAACTTGCACATATTCTAACTTCACTTAACATAAACCCACTATAAGCCCTTACTCACAAACCTACTCAACGTCTACCAGTGAAATGTATATATGAAGCCCCATAACCTCACACACACTTAGTAAACTTATCATAAGACCACAAGACTTAACATACAAGTCATACATCAAGATAGCAAGTGAGGACAAGTTCATTCATGTCAACAACCTTAATGATGTAACCAATCTAGTGCATATAAGGAAAAGACCACATCACATGGATCCATTAGGACTCGTACCATGCACTTCATCACAACAAGTAGACAACTACTACAAAGTCATACATAAGGAACATATACAGAGTCAATCGCATTCGAACACCTTCCTAGGAGTTCCCTCAAGAGCCACTTGTGCAGTGCATAGATGAAGTCTCATAGCCCCACCTACACCAAGAAACTACTATAAGGTTATCCTAGTTAGGGTCCCTACTTTACTTCCATTGTCCATTTTACATTAGAGAAATTATAGCCTTAATCGAATATAAGACCATGTGAGCCAAACATGGAATTTGGTGTCATCCCCTCACACCAAAATAGGGTATCTTACTTGACAATGTAAGACATGAGTATCATGCTAGCATATTTGGTGATATCACTTGCTAGATCATATGGGTCAACATAGCTATGGAAACTTGGGTGCCGTCATGGAAACATCACTCTACACCCTTAGGGTCATGAGGGTATCCACCCCGTGAGGTCTATGGTGATCTACCTTCCTGCAATGGGAAGAGACACCCCTTATCTTCAAGTTCACTCGGTGTTAATATATGTTCCCTTTATTAAAAATCTTTATTACATTACTTTATAACATGTAGTCTCTAGGAGATTGACTCCCCATATGCTTAGCTCATAGGTTATAGATAGGAAGTCCTTTCATCAACCTATATCATATGAGAAAACCTTTCACATGGACGTAGCATATTCAAGAACCAATACAATATAGGATACTCTTGACAACACCTTACAAGAGCCCCTCTATTAACTAGATGATCATACATGTGTGTGTACATACATGTGAGCAAACCTTTCACATAACACCTTTAGACCACACATGTTTATAATCTACTTCGTTCATGCATTAGTGTACAAGTGTAACTATATGAGCCATACTTTCATATAAATACATTTAGAAAATAGGTATAATCATACTTCATCATACCACATACTTCACATTATAGTATGTAAGACATACTCATAACATGTTCATACATTCATTTTCATGTCCATAGAAACGAAACCTATGAACTATCCTATCAAGGTAGACATGTGCAATTCATAGACAAGGTCCCATACTAGTACACCTATCAAGTCATCCTAGTTAAGGAATACTTAACATACTTCACCTACATTTATCTTACATGCATAGTAGTAGACATCTGGTAAATATGAGATCCACATTTTATTATACACCATGACCCTTTACTACATTGTAAGCATGCCCAGTGTGTGAGTGTGTGTGTATATTGGTCAACATAATCACATAATCGATACAATAAAGACCTTGAGGCGTCCACCCTATTAATACCAGAATGCAAAAGCAAACATAGACCACACAACATAATTTATCATAGGAGACAAGACAATCTTAACATTACATCCAAAACTCCTAACCTTAGCTATTCCCACACTCACATAGGGGTACATGGGTAAGGGATCATTAACCATTTATACTCATCTGAGGCAAAACCTAATCAAAATCCAGCATAGTTATACAAATGAATACGCAATAGCCATAAAACCTAGATCACAACTACAATAGGAAACAAGGCATGAGGCTTAACATTGGGTGATCATCACCAACACACATTCATTATATAATTTTCCTTCAATTACATGATCACATCACATATATAATGGCAATAAAGTAAACACAGCCACCATAAGTGGACTTTATCACACAATACCATACCAAGCTTCATCAACTACAACTATATAGAAAAGTAGAGAGGAAGAGTCATTCTTACCAATTCATCAACCTTTGATCATCATTGATAAATACACCTTTTTCATCATAAATATATTGTATGGAAGTAGGTAAATATACATTCAATCATGAATGAAATCATGTAAAAGTCGCTACAAGATCTTATTACAATATGCTTCAATACATCACATATATACTAGAAAGTAGAAGGTTATAGATCATCAACCAATTTCCCTAGTTTTGTTCATCAATTATATTTTATCAATAATTTATTTTGGGAAGTATATAAATATATAGAACGTCATAGATAAATCATGTTTCATTCACCCTAAAGCATAGATCAAAACGTATACATTAGTCTATACGCTAGAAGGACCTAAATCAATCTTTACCAATTCAATTGTTATCTATTCATATTGGATCAATTATAATTAATTATCATAACATTACACATATAGTTAGTGGCAAAGTCCATTCACCATAATTGATTCACATAACAACCATCCTAACATCAAGATCACAAGTTACCACATGATAGACTAGAAGAACCTAGATCAATTCATACCATGCCTTCTTTAATTATATCATAAAAGATTTATACTCACAATTTAATCATTATATTGACCTAAGGCAGTACCTACAAGCATTTTGCCATAATCAAATTCTACTTTTATATATTTAGAGATCAATCTTAGAGTGAACACATAAAAATCTAAGCTAGCCTTATTCAAATCTTCATATATTGATTCACATGGACCATTCCTTAGCAATTTATCATCAAAACACATACAAGGCACTAGGTATAAGCATATTATAATAATTGAATCACAAATCGATAGACATAAGATCTAGATCATAAAGACATGCATATGCTAAAATCGAGTTTGTGAGAGAGCATGGGATCATCATGCAATTGGATTGAAAATCACGTACAAATCAGTAGATTATCATAAGTACATTCATATTAAACTTTTGAAATCAATTTCAGAAAGAACCCATGGCTATATTGAACAAGAAAAGACTTTATCATGAAACTTCTCTGAAAACTTTGAAGAGGACTCTCTAGATGAAAGATTAACTAGAGATGAAGGATAACCATAAATTTATTTGTTGAACAATTCACTTAAAATTGGTCAAGAAACCATAGGAGTCCAATCTACAAGCTGACCTTGAACTTCCCCTTCAATAGCGGTTTCTAGAGAGGATATTTTGAGAGAGGGAGGTTTGATTTTTTAATGGAGGATTGGGTATGGGCTATTCACATTTTAAATTAACCTAATATACCCAAAAATAGGTAAATAAACCGTGTAGGTTCAGTTTACCACGTGGGGTTAAATTCCCATTCACCCCATAATTAGGCAGCATGCATGGAATTTTTGTAGGCCTGCAACAAAAGACACAGTCGACGCCTCATTGGCCCATCGACGGGCCGTTTGTGGCTTCCGTCATTTGGGTCTGAGGCTGTCCTATGGCTAAATCTCCAAGATATGTGTCCATCGACGCCTCCCAATAGAAGGGGCGTCATTCCACCAATGGGGCGTCGTTTGGTTCAGTCGATTGACAGTGCCAAGGCAGTGTCTTGACAGCCTTTAGGTCCTTCTTGTGGGCCCTTTTGCGGGGCCCTTGGGAAGTCATACCCAGGCATTTCAAACATAAATATGAATATTAAAGATTCAAGTACATTCCACATCAGTTTCAGCCACAAAAATAACACGCAACATTTAAAAACATGCTAGGACCATCAAGACACACACATGCATGCCTCAAGGTCTAACTTTCGAATGTCTTGGACGTTCTTGGACGTTTGACCTCTAAACTTCATGAAACTCCATGTACTGCTTATAAACATCATTATTACTCATTTTAAGACCTCATAAGATCATGAAACACACATAAGAACATAAAAACACATAAGGCTCCTTGGGTGACTCGTCGTCGAACATTTTGGTCGTCCCTTGATGTTTGACTTCCAAATGACATCAAATGACACAATCACTCTTTAAAAAAACTGTATTAACGTGTAAAAAATCCCACAGGAAGAAGTGAGGCTCTAGAAACCCTTAATCATTTAAGGGTTCTTACATTATACCCCACGTGGGAACATTCGTCCTAGAATGACACTTAGAACACTTTAATCACGACAAGGACTTAAATGAATAACATAGCAGCTTATAACAGTCATAATATCTTTACATAAAGTCAATGAACCAATATTACAATGAACAAAACTTCAAATCACTTAAAACTTTATGCTATACAAGCAAGCCACACTTTCGCTCACTCATGTTCAATGCATCGAACACATAGGTACTCTTCATGTTCATTTGAGGAACAACCTTATTTTAATAATAACATGATAAATGCACCTCATTTCATTTATATCTTATCATTTAGATACACATACGCAGAGTCAAAAATAATCAAGCCTAGTGCCTTGAGGGTCATACTCAACCATACCATGCGTAGTTTTGTCCATTGAAGAATGTCCTTATGCTCAACACACTTACATGCCTTATGAGTTCACACACAAGAAAATGCACAAAAGGTCATCTTTATGGTAACATGAGAATTTTCCAACTTTTAATTATAGCATGCTCAATCATCCTTCGTAGTGAAGTCCAAAATGGTAATTCACACCATACACATAACCACAATAAGAAGCTATTTCACAAAATTTCAGTTTCTAGCTTAACATTAGCTTTCATACACATGCATCATTTAGGGAAAGTCTTATAATTTATAGGCACACACAAGGAAAATAGCTAAGATGCCTTCACTTTTACAAGAGTGAACCTACCATCATACTTTCCAAATCATAAAAGTCACATAGATTTCGAGAGAATCAACATATTTCATTTTAAAGACGCTCAATTTCACATTATAAGGATAAATATTACACATTAAAAGTGACTTCAAACGTGTTTGTTACCTTATCCATGAAGTTAAATTCACAAATAACGTATCAAGATGCAAAATCAACATGAGAGAACCATGAAGTTAATCAAAATTCTTTTCAAGTACTTTCGAATCTTCAAAATACTCTCAAGATAGTGTCAATCAAGA
The DNA here is from genome assembly GCA_027705065.1 of Solanum peruvianum. Lineage (NCBI taxonomy): Eukaryota > Viridiplantae > Streptophyta > Magnoliopsida > Solanales > Solanaceae > Solanum > Solanum peruvianum. The sequence continues at coordinate 40,371,448 of JAKWJD010001759.1, read as the reverse complement.
CATACCAAACATATAGAGGCCATGCAATTTATACTTTATGCAAAGCTCTAATCATAAACAACCTTGCTAAGAATTCATTAGGTTCAAGCTAAAGTAAGAACAGAAGGACAAGGTAGAAATATCTACAACCTTACTACTCAAATATCCAACCCCGAACTTAGGGTTAACTCAATTAAGAGCAACTTAGCCCAACTTCAAGAGGATCTTATCTTTTCAACCAAAAAGTAAATTCCAGTAACTTAACATAAGGACATCAAAAACATTCTAAACTTTTTTACCTAGGCATTTTATCTCAATCATGAAGTTAGGTCATACTACCCAACCACACAAGGTATCAACTATACCATAGACATCAAGGGTCATGCAAACCTTAGGGGAAAAAATAGAGGGGACTTAGACATACAATTTCTTCTTTTCATTTGAACATTACAGTAAGGAAACTTCTAGGTCTATCAAACCCACATCATGACCCTACAAAGACAACATTCTACCATTTCTTCTAAAAGCAAGCCTATACATAGACTTCAATCCATGTAAAACAATCATGAAGGTCACACATATAAACAAAGGCACCATTTTACCATCTAACGTATGCACTTAGGCAACATGCAATCTTTATCATTTAATATATTCCTAAGTATTTCAGTTTAACCATATTATAAGACTATCATAATACAAAGTCATATATTAACACACCATTCTAAAATAAAACTTCATTTTAACCATAAAAATTTCTTACATGCTTTAACGATATCATGACATGTAGTTCTCAAAATATCATGCTATTTGACATAGGTGTCATATATATAGCCACAAGGGACATCATATCAATCTATCATTCCAAAATTCACCTTCACGCATACTCATGAAACCATAAAACCAAGATAAGCATCAAAACTCATGTTTTCTCCCTCAAGCATATATATACAATCTCATCCAAGCAATCACATCTTAAAGACAACCGTACAAGAAAAACATAAGAGGGAGATCTTAGATAGTTAAGTTCTATGGCACGACATGAGAATAATAAAGAAGGGAAACTCTATCATCCTATAGCCTCTCGCTCATAGATGTGTCGCGGTTCAAACAGATGATTGAAACTTTACTAGACATGGAAAAATGAGACTTTTATAACTAAAACAACTTTCAAAAACCTCATGCTCTGTTACCACATTTTTCACTTCCGAGGAGCACCCCATAGAAGTAACATGGCGTACTTAACCTCTCAAAGGTCTTACACAAGCCCATAGTTCTCATTCAGCACATTATCATAGGTAAATTTAGCGGAAAATTTATAATTTTCTTAGCACATCATATGCTAGAACATTACTTCATATGTATATATATATATATATATATAATATCATCATACATAGTTTAAGACTCTAGTCACTTTTTCCATCCTAGAGTCAACATCATAAGAGTATATTAAGACACGACCTTATAATATAATACATAACTATATAATATTAAAGAAATTTTACAGTAAACCATAAGTAGGGAATTCATGGAACTTAACGACCCCTTTCCTTGAGCTTGGGATTCATATGTCAATCTCCTCATCATGTAAAGACATCCCTTAAACATCCATAACATACACTTTGTATAAAAAGTAGAGAAGAATGGAGTTAGTACAAGAATGCACTAAGTATGACAACCATGCAAAAACATGCATTTAAAAGGGACATTTTCTTGAAATCATACTTCAAGCCTTTTTTAGTAAATCTTCGTAAAACCTTTATGTAATAGCATTTATATCATTCACAAAATTAATATACACATTCAAAGGCCAAAAATCGTATAAGCTCACACATAGAATTTAAGCCATATTTGATCTGACATTACAATAACCAATTTTCCATTTAATGTATGTATAAGCTTCTTTAACATTTATCATCTTTTCTTTAACTTATTAAACTCCCAAGAAACCCTTTAGTGATACTTGGTGCAATGCATCACCTTTAAGGCCACAAGGAAAATCGTACCTACAACTAACATAGTCAACACAGACCATTTTAGAAGTGTAATACCTCAAGGACACATTTAAGCCAACACTATAAGCATATTACAGTAAGCTACATCAACTTGCACATATTATAACTTCACTTAACATAAATGCACTATAAGCCCTTACTCACAATCCTACTCAAGGTGTACTAGTGCAATGTATATATGAAGCCCCATAACCTCAGACACAATTAGTAAACCTATCATAAGACCACAAGCCTTAACATTCAACTCATACATCAACTTAGCAAGTGATGAAACTTCATTCATGTAAAAAAACTTCATCATGTAGCCATTAAGACCAATCTAGTGCATATAAGGACAAGACCACATCACATATATCCATTAGGACTCATACCATACACTTCATTACAACAAGTAGATAATTACCACAATGTCATGCATAAGGAACATATACATAAACACATAAATTAGAACACCTTCCTAAGACTTCCTTCAAGATCCACTTGTTCAATGCATAGGTGAAGTCTCATACCCCCACATACACTAAGAAACTACCCTTAGGTTATCCTAGTTAGGGTCCTTACTTTACTCTCATCCCATACCCCACATACACTAACAAACTACCCTTAGATTATTCTAGTTAGGGTCCTTACTTTACTTCCATTGTCCATTTTACTTTAGGGAAACTATAGACTTAACTGACAATAAGACCATGTGAACCAAACATTGAATACGGTGTATTCCACTCATGACAAAAGAGGGTATCTTACATACCAAGGTAACACATGAGTTTCATGCTAGCATATTAGGTTATATCAATTTCTAGTTCCTATGGGGAAACATAGCTATGAAAACTTGGTGGCCGTATTGGAAACATCACTCAACACCATTTTGGGTCATGAGGCTATCCACCCCGTGAGGTCTATGTTGAACTACCTTCCTACGATGGCAAGGGACACCCCTCATCTTCAAATTCACTCGACGCTAAGATAAATTCCCTTTATTACAAGTATTTATTACTTTACTTTATAAAACGTAGGCTCTAGGAGATTCACTCCCCATATGCTTGGATCATAGGTTATAGATGAGAAGCCTTTTCATCAACCTATATCATGTAAGAAAACCTTTCACGTGAACATAGCATATTAAAGCACCTATATTGTTTAGGATACTCTTGAAAACACCTTTAAAGATCCCCTCTATTGACTATATAATCATACATGTGTGTGTGTACATACATGTGAGCAAACCTTCCATATAACACCTTTAGACCACATATGTTCATACTTTACTTCTTTCATGCATAAGTGTACAAGTGTAAATATATGAGCCATGCTTTCATATAAACACATTTAGACATAGGTATAATCATACTTTATCATACCACATACTTCACATTATAGTATGTAAGACATATTCATAACATGTTCATACATTCATTTTCATGTCCATAAAAACCAAACCTACGAACTATCCTATCAAGGTACACAGGTGCAATGCATACACAAGGTCCTATACCCTTGCCCATACTAGTATACCAATCAAGTTATCCTAGTTATGGAATACATGACTTACTTTACATACATTTATCTCACATTCGTAGTTGTAGACATCTAGTGAATATGAGATCAACCTTTCATTAAAAACCATGACCCTTTACTACATTGTAAGCATACCGAATGTGTGAGTGTGTATATGTACATTGGTCAAAATGATCACATAATCGATATAAACAATACCTTGAGGTATCCACCCTATTAAGACCACAATGCACAACCAAGCATAGACCACCCAACACAATTTTTCATAGGAGATAAGACAATATTTACATGACATCCAAGACTCCTAAACTTATTTATTCTTGGACTCGCATAGGGTACATGCGTAAGGAAGAATTAACCATTTATACTTATTTGAGACAGCACCTAATCAAAATCCAACATAGCCATACAACCTAGATCCCAACTGGAATAGGAAACTAGGAATGAGGCTTCACATTTGGTTGTAATCACCAACAAACATTCATAATATAATTTTCCTTCAACACCATGATCCATCACATATATAATAGCATTAAAGTAAACACCATCAGCATAAGTTGACCATACCACATAATGTCATAAAAGGCTTCATCAACTACAATAATATAGAAAAGTAGAGAGGAAGAGTCATTCTTACCAATTTATCAACCTTTGATCATCATTGATCAATACAAATTTTTCATCATAATAATACATCATAGGGCGGTAGCTAAATATACATTCAATTATGAAAGAAACCATGTACAAGTCGCTACAAGATCATATTACAATCTAATATAGTACATCACATATATACTAGAAAGTAGAGGCTTATAGATCATCAACCAATTTCCCTAGTCTTATTCATAAATTATATTTTAACAATAATATACGAGTTAGGCGGTAGATAAAGAGATAGAATATCATAGCTAAATCATGATTTATCCACCTAAGAGCATTGATCACAACATTTACATTACTCTATCAACTCTATAGGCTAGAAGGACCTAAATGAATCTTTAACATTCAATTGTTATCTGTTCATATTGGATTATTAAAATTAATTATCATCAGATTACACACAAAGGTTGTAGCTAAGACCATTCACTATCATCGAGTCACCTAACAACCATCCTAACGTCAAGATCACAAGTTACCACATGATAGACTAGAAGAACCTAGATCAATTCATACCAAACCTTCTTTACATTGATCATACAAGATTTATACTCACAAATAAATCATGAAATTAAACTAAGGCAGTAGCTAAGAACTTTAACATAAATGAATTCTACTTTTATGCTTTTAAAGATCAATTTTACAGCGAACACATAGATCTAAGCTAGCCATATTCAAATCTTCATATATTCATTCACATAGACAATTCCTAAACAATTATTCATAAATAAACATACTAGGCAGTAGGTATAAAATTATTATCATAATTGAATCACATATCGATATACATAAGATCAAGATTATAAAGCCATGCATAGGCTAAAACGAGTTTGTGAGAGAGCATGGGTTCATCATACAATTTGATTGAAAATCACGTCCAAGTCAGCATATAATCATCAATACATTCAATTTAAGAAAGAACCCATGGCTAGATTGAAGAAGAAGATATTTGATCATGGAACTTCTTTGAAAACTTTGAAGAGGACTCTCTAGATGAAAGATTAGCTAGAGATGAAGGATAAGAATGACATAATTATATGAATAATTTACTACAAATTGGTGAAGAACCCATGGGAATCCAATCTACAAGCTGACCTTGAACTTCACCTTCAATGGAGGGTTCTAGAGAGGATAATTTTGAGAGAGGGAGGTTTGAGATTTTAATAGAGGATTCGGTATGGGCTATTCACGTTTTTCATCAACCTAATATACCCAAAAATAGGTAAATAAACTTCCTAGGACCAGGTTAGAACGTGGAGTGAATTTCCCATTCACCCCATAAATAGGCAGCGTGCATGGCAATTTCACAGGCCGGCATTGATGGAAACAGTCGATGCCTTGTTAGCCCATTGATGGGCCATTTGTGGCTTTCGTCGTTTGGATCTGAGGATGTCATGTTTCAAAGCCTTCTCCAAGACAAGTTTCCATCAATGCCTCCCTATTTAAGGGGCGTCACTCCACCAACGGCGCATCATTTGGTTCTCTCTGTTGACACAACCAAGGGAGTGTCTTGATAGTCTTCTGGTCCTTCTTGTAGGCCCTTTTGCGGGGCCCTTGGTAAGTCGTACCCATATATTTCCAACGTAAATATGAATATTTACAATTAAAGTACATTCCAAATTGTTTTCACCATAAAAAACACATGCAACACATACAAACATGCTAGGAACCATCAAGACACACACATGCATGCCTCAAGGTCTATCTTTCGAACGTCCTGGACGTACTTGGACGTTTGACCTTTAAAATTAATGAAACTCCATACAATACTTATAAACATCATTATTACTTATTTTAGGACCCCATAAGATCATGACACATATAAGAACACAAAAAACATAAGGCCCTTAGGTGTCTAGTCGTCGAATATTTTGGTCGTCCGTTGAAGTTTGACTTCCAAATAACTTCAAATCACCCAAGCATACTTTAAAACACTTTAACAAGATTATAGTAAAAAGTGAGTCTCTACACACACTAACTCATTTTGCTGGTCTTAAAATGACATCCGTAGACCCCAGGTATGTTTTCTAAATTTCACTAAGTATGAAAATAAACCGCAGTACCCATCGACATACTATTGATGGGGTTTAATTGGTCCAAGATAGGCTAAATTCAGCCCGACCCGTATCCCAAATTAATAAAAAAAACCTTTATTTTAAATACTAACCGAATTTCCTTCTTCCCCTCCCTTCCCCCAAACCCCGTCCTTGACCATTTCAAACAATGAATTCCCCATTACACACCCATTAAATTCCCTCATTACTCCCATATATCCTCCTCTTCCTATTTTATTTCCCCACATCTCCCCCGAATATCATCACGTACAAAAATGGGTTTTTCTCTATCCTGATTTTCTCCCTTCATCAATCATTCATGGTCCGGGTTCGGGGTCAAGATTGTTTGATTTGTAAGGATGGTTCAAAAAACTATGCAGTCACTAACTTTATTTACATGTCCTATAATCGAAATCACCAGAACATTTAATTATGTTTGAATGTTTAAATTCGAAAGCACAAAGTTGAACATGACCTTGGGTAAATAATCTCATGTAAAATTGTTGAAAACTAGTTCAGTTACTACCGTTGGGAATATGGTGTGTGAGTTTGTTGTTAATTTTGATTTTAATAGTTTGTTTGATATGTCTAGTTGATGTTTTGAGTTAGGGTTTCTTTTTCTCCGTCTTGGTAGTTGAATTTTGCATAATCCACACTCTAAGAATGATAAACTACCACGTAATATGTTGAAATACATCTTTATACACAATGTAGGTGTTGATTTTGTTTTGAAATTTGTTAATAAAATGTGAAAGTCAAAGCTTTCATACAATAGTGCTCGACGACCTCAACCCATGAACCATGGGTTTACCTACAGACAGTAGGTCATGGTCCGTCAACAAAATGCACACATAAAGTTTCTAAGTTTCAAACCGCAACATGGACTACGATCCGTCATTCCATCGACTTACCATTTCCTTGTCAGTAGTTCTAACATTAGAGACCAAAAAAATGACTTTCTAACTTACGGAGAGTACCCATGTCTAGTCACTCTATCGACGAACCATAGGTACCCACCATGGGTTCAAAAACAACTACTGCTTGAAACTTTTTAATTTTTTGCTAAGTCTATATAGTGTTCTAAAATAATTTCTTGGTACTTTAAATTTGAAAGTATTAAATAAGCTTCCACAAGTTCGATGTCACCTTAACAAAGCACCCCTTTACTCAAAAAAGGGAAAGTCAAACTTGGTGGCATCCTTATTTTGACTCATAAATGAATCTAGTATATAAAAGAAAGCACCAGAGAACACTAGAGGCTCTCCCATGGTAACCTTGACCACGAGACACCATAATAGGAAGTATATCATGCCGAAGGAGGAAGCACTATGTCCCACACCTGCCTGCCAGTTTGAGGAGGGGGTCTACAATTTGGGAGAGTCGCAGTCTCGCTTAGCAACGCACACTTGCTCAAGTTCTAGCAGCACACTAGCCTCTACATCGAGTTCCACTAGCTCCAGATAGGCTTATGACCTTCCATTCTAATTGATGTTCCTTGTTCTTCTTAATACCAAGCCAAAAAGGTAGTGTGTCAACGGCCAGTTCCAAATAATATGATTGATAGAACTAGAACGAGCAGCAAAAGTAGGCTAATACTGAGGAGCCCTGGAACTTACTAGTAGCCTTCAAATTGTCTTCATTATTTACGAGTTGTTTAAGAGACACAAGTGTCATTGGATGGAATGGAGTCTGAAAAATTTCACTGAAGAGATGGTTCTTGAGTTCTACGCCTCCTATGCCACCACCATACGAAACACTATGACCGAACAGGCTAAGACATTAGCTAATCCTTCACTACCGAACACATTAGTACTAAATTTATTCATATACATCTTTGACACTACTATTCATTATTTTAGTTACGGCCCAACCCACAATCTACGATCTATAACTCATAGTATGACTTTAGCATTGGGTGGTTTAGAGTGGGGAATTTCAGAGGGACACCGAGCAAAGAGAGGCTCTATTTATAATGGATGGCTCGTCAAATTGCAGAGGATTGAGAGTGCACCAAGCGCATTACAAAGGATTAAGAGTGCACCAAGTGGATGCATAATACTACTTTTCGTATCATTAAAGCAACCCTGATCTTTGCTTGAAAGTTCTTTTGGTTCATTGTGTGTGCTATATTGTCCCCAACATATGATGACAAGATAGTGACATTTGATAGGGAAGTGATGCTAGCAGTTATTATGTAGGGGATCGAGCTTGATTTCTCCTAGATTTGATTGTTGAGATTCATAATAGGGTAATCAATACTACAACTACTTTGCCCTTCCCTTGTCATAGCTTTCATTTGTATAGTGAGGCTCCAGTGCCTATTTAAAATTGTGATAGTTTTATATAGGTGACAAAGACTTTTAAAGTTGTCCTTATTAGAGATGATGTGAATCCTACATCACCTTTAAAGGGACCACCGGCTGACTTACCTCTATAGGGTGTTACAATGACGAGCGATGTAGATCTGATTTAGGTTTAGTAAGGTTTTGACACTACTATGCCTGCCACTACAACAAATGCCAGGCTCATCTCTCTACTTCCACTAGTTTGGTTGCTTGCTCGCTAGAGCCACAACCTATTTCGGGACTTTGTTAGTACCTCTTGCCCGAGTCCAAAACTTAGAGACCTAGATTGCACCTTGCTACAACACATGAGGTCTTTGACAAAGATTTATTAGGATTCTCAGGCACGTATGAAGCGTATGAGGGACACAAATCTTTAGGCAGTGCGTGTGCATTTTTTATGTGTTTGAGCATCATGCATTTATTGGCCTTGATGCACTATTTATGTAACTACTTTCTAGAAGGAGTTGACTAGTTTTTGATCTGATGTTGATGTCTTCCTTGCTCTTGCTGAGGTAGTCCATGAGCCCATACCTGAGGTTGAGGAAGATGACATGGTTATGAATGTAGTCTTTGGCTATTCTATGCCACCACCCAACCATTCCCATGTATCTAGTAAGAGAACCCACTTTTTCTGAGAAAACATTAGATGCTGAGGAGGCACGTTGAGCTAAGAAGAGAGATAGACAACAAATTGAGGCCGCGCAAATATAGTCTCTATTTTAGGAGGAGTTGCAACTAATGAGAGCTGTAAATTCAAGTTTTCGGGTGCATCAAGTTCTATGAGAACTACTTATGGTGTTCCTATTATTGATAATGATGCTACTAATTTCATCACTATTGTTGATCGAGCGAGTTTTGTGTAGCTGAACCCACAACTTTTTGATAGGTTATCGATGGTTATGGTCTATAGGTTTTCTTCATCTTTTGTCTTACATAGATTTTCCTTTTTGTCCGTCGAGGATAAATGCACTGATTTTTTACCAAAATTTGTTATCATTATATATGGGTGTGAGGTAAATGGGTTTCTATTAACCCAACTGAAAACTTTTTCATGCATGTGTTCTTTTACCCCAAGGAAGTTTTTCCACTTATGTTGAATCGAATGTGTAGGGTTGTATGTTTGTAGAAGTAGATTGAAAGAATGAAACATGATGGCATAAGAGCATGAAATTGATACATTTTTGAAATTTTTTAAATGTGCCAAATCTGTAGATTTAATGAGCTAAAGTGTTGGATCTTCATGTGATATGATAGGAACCAATATGAAAGGATGTGTAGCACCCAAAATTAAAGAAAGAAAACAATTCAGAATATTAGTATTTTTAAGTGCCACCGATAGAAGCCATCTACTGACAATTAGTTGACTTACAGCCTATTTGTAAGCTCCGTGATAGGTTAATCGACTTACGGCCCATGAGTCTGCTCCATCAATTGGACAATAAACTTTTAGTTTCAGAACACATATTTCAACCTTGCTATAACAAAACCATAAGTGACAAGACAAATTGTTATGGACCATCATTCAGCTTCGCCGACGGGCCAATCAACTTACAATTGTCAGACCTTATGACAACCAAACCACAACTTAAAGGATAAACTGTCAATTGACTTATCGACTATCAATCGACCTCATTGATGGGTAGTAGACTTTATATTTATAGGTAATAGGGTCTTTTCCAAATTATTTATTCCTAAAATACTTCATTTTGGTAACTCTTAGCTTATTTTTATCTAGAATTCACAAAGTTTAGAACAAAAGAGGAGAAAAAGGCAACTCAAAACCCTTTAAAGATGGCATCAGGTTATCTTCAGTTCCATCCCCATAGTCAAAAGATTTCTCTATGAAATTTGTCACCACGTATGTGGGATTTCTTTAGTGGATTCCTTTCTTTAACTATGTCCTTAGAATTCTGGCATATTCTTAATTCCCTTTATCTTGATTAGACCTAGGGTGTCATGAACTTTATATGATTTTTCCAATGTAGCGGTTATATTATCCTTAATTAGGTTATCATGCTTTCATAAAATTGTTTCTTAGTTCGTTGTATGAAATTTAGAAACTTGTTGTATAGATATGTTTAGATCATGAATTAAACTAGCTAGGTCATATAAACATATATATATATATATATATATATATATATATATATATATATATATACATGCTCTAGTTACAAATGTTTCATTATCTCTATTAACGTTGCTTTCTCATATTTGCATGTTAGAACATTGAATTATCTAGTATATCATTTATGTTTTTTATAAATCTTCCAGTTGGGAGTAAGCTTAGACCTAGTTGGACTAGGATTCAATGTATCCTCATAGTCCAGAACACGGTTCCCGTGTAAGTTTATCACTCCCATTTATTGTGCATCATCTTTAAAGATCACACCATTCATGTCTTTATACCCTTGGCAATGTATATTGGATCTTGTTGATGGGCATATATATCAAAATAGGAATTCCTTTTATACCCTGGCAAGGCATACTGGACCCTCTTGATGGGACATATCCATCGAAATCTACATTTAGCTCACGTGGTTTTAATGTTGTTAGTAGTAGCTCCCAAGTCATACTTGAGTGGATTTTTACCACATTTTTCGTTTGTACTTTAGTATTAAGTCTCACCATGCTAGTTTCATTAATAGTACTTGGTCATTACATTTAGTTTAGCTCTCACTATATTTCAATCTATACATTCTGTTCATATTACATCATTGCTCAGTATGCATGTTCAACTTATGTATTTCTTCGGTTATATTCCATATCATGCATTCTCAGTACATTCCAAGTGTTTGAAGCATATTTTATGCTGCATCCTTTTATAATGTAGGTTTAGGTGCTCAGCATCCAGATCTCACACATATCGAATCTTATCAACATTTTAGCAGCTTCAGTGGTAAGTTCTCATACTCCGATGACAATAAAGATGTTTCTAAATTTAGTCATTTTTTCAGTTTCAGTTTTTCTAGAGTTAGATGGGGGAATGTCCATAGAACTTTAGTCAGTACAGGCCTTTTCACATATAGTATTAGATTCAACATTAGTTTTTGAGTGATTATTCAATATCACTAAAATAGTAGAATTTTTTATATACTTAGACAAGTATGGGGTATTCTCCATCAATTACTTATCTCTTGATTTAGCTTCCGCTTTAGTTCATCTTTTCAAGTAAATGTCCAGTTTGGTTATGGTATCCCAACTCAGGGTAAGGTTGGGTTCACTCATGATCCTAGGTATCATTTTTAAGCCCAAGCGGTAACCTCGGGGCATGACAACATGACTTAAAACTTTAACTAGGTGCTTGAATAATTCAATAATGAAGCAACATGTCACGTTTGTGCGAGGTGATTGTGTATGGTCATGCAGTGTGCGCTGATCTAGAACTCACTTGTTGGTCATGGAAAGATAATCTAGGCTTTGGAATTGGGAAATGATAATAACACCTTGTTCAAATAAGTCCACTTAAGCCTAAAAGGATCCAACCAAAAGAACTACATGATCCATTCGATCTAAATATTTGAGTGTAATGATTACCATTTTTTAAACATCTAAGTCACCTTCCGTGAAAGATTATTTTAGCCCTTATCCCTCCTTGGACATATGCACCTTAACTTAGGCTAACTTATAAGTGACCTTTATCTTGGACCTGATCTGACCTGAGACATATGTACCTAAACTCATGAAAAATACATAATTTGGGTGTGTCTATGAAAAAGTAAAGTCGAAGAAATGGGTATGAAAAGAATTGTGTGTACAAGAAGAAAAATCATAGAAAAGGTGTGACTGAATTCAAAAGAAACAAAAAGAGTGATAATGATGCTAAATAACAAAGAAGGAAGAATTAAAATTAAAAAATAAAGCAAAAACAAAAATGAAAAAGTAAAATTCACATCTAACTGAAAGAAGTCAAGAAAAAAACATAAAAAAGATGTCGGAATTGGTTGAGAAAAGAGCTAAATAACCAATGTAATGTCAAGGAGGGCACAAAATTCAATAAAAGTACCCAAAGGTAGCCTACCTAAACATGAGCTTACGTTACAAGCTAAGAAAGTCCTACAGTGATTCTAGTGATCATTTTGGAGAGTATATGTAGTGAAAATAAGGGCAAGCCAATGATATTTGTCACTAGCTGTATTTGAATTCACTTCTGAGAATGAGTGTTTACCGAATCCTTTATCTTAATATCATATTTTTTGTGAAAAATAAATATTTATTTGTGCTAAGGGCACTAGTTGGTGAATTAGTACATTGGTGATTTTTAAGAAGTTATGTAATGATATTTATTGGTCTGTCTATGTCATGTTGTGATCTACATGAGTTCACTTATTGAGATATGATTGTCTTTGAGGGAACTAGTTATATTGAATGAAAATATTTTCACTAAGGGAAAGAATTGATTTAGAAATCCATATGATTGCTTGAGTTCATATGTTTTCTTCTAGATGAGTGTTGTTTAGAGTCTTCGTGTTTCACTTTAGGACAAACAACAATTTTAAGGTAGGCGTGTTGATATACCTTGATTTTGCAGTATTATGTAAGTATTTAAATTGGATTTGTGTCAGTCTTAGGGTGTTTGTTATTAGATATGATTGTATTTGATCTCATTTTGCAGGAAATTGGTTTGAGTAAGTTGACATTGACAATAGATTAAACAACTAGATGTTGGCAACTTATGAGCTAACCCACAAGTCATCACTCAATTGACGAACCGCAGGTGGAAGACATGGGTAAATGGTTCAAGGAAGTCTTACCAAGTGTGGAACTACAGATAAGCATGATAGATCACGAGAGGTCCTATAAGCCGTAGGTGGAAATCTTCAATGAGAAAACCAAAATATTTTATAACTTTTGAATGACAGAGTGACCCACAAACTGTTGGCTGAGCTTCGTTCTATCATTTCCGACAGTCCAAACTACCAAAACTGAAATTTTCCTTGTGTTCTTTTACTACGTAGTTTATGATTTAAATACTATAAATATAAAATGTAATTTTACATTTTTAAGTGTTAGATCTTATTGAAGTCTATTTCATTTGTATTTCGAAATGATTTTGCAAACACTTTAGCTGTTTAATTCTTAAAGATCGTTTGTAAACATTACTTTTGATTTTGAATTCATGATTTTGGTATTTATCTAATTTGATGTAATTTCATTATTCTTCTTATTAACAACATTATGAATTTTGATTATGAATCATTAGTAGCTAACTCCACAACTAGGGTTGTAGGAACCATGAACAATTAACAAAGTGGGACTCATAATAAAGTAATTCTTGAATAGTGTTTGTGCATGTATTCTTAATCCATTAATATAGAATGCTTTTTAATGATGACCAATGTAGAACTCGGCTTGTTCCTATTTATCGGACCAAGCAGGTAATAAATGAGAAGAGATTAAACAACGCAAATTTAGTTAAAGATTTACTGCTATCTAATAGACTAAACTTAATCAATAGAAGTAAGGGCTAATATCCAACTTAATAGACGAGGGATAATCCTAGATGAAAGGTAAGAGATAGTTAAGTTTCCACCTCTAGCATACACACTTGGAAGGACTAGCACTCAAAACGCATGACTAATTTGAAGCAAACCCTTGGCCTGACTTACTTAGTCAATAGAATACTTAAAGCATTAATACAAGGATTAAAATGCACTTATTCAACTGTTTAAAACATAACATAAAATGTTTTTAAATAAAATATTCAACTTAGCCAAAACATAAGTCAAGTCTTAATACATAATAAATAACAATGTAAAGACAACTGCCTATTACCTGTTTATCTATGAAACCTCTAATAACTGATATGGATGTTGGGACGAAACCTCTGATCATCAAACAGTTTAAAACTAATGACATAAATGAAAAAAGAACTCTCAGGAAAGACTTTAGTCTCACCAAGTGACTCGGTGTGCTCAACATGATCAACGATGTGCTATATGTTTATCCTGGTTAACTGTATCTACATCATATACGATGCACGCCAACTACAAACAATACATTGAATGTAGTATTATGTGACTTGTAATGCTAAGAATATCATAGGCTTGAAAAGAATCTGAAAGAAACACTTATCTTTGCTCTTCTCAACTCATGAATAACTTCATTCAAAATAAAGCAATGAAACATATGCAATATTGTTTTTACTATTTTAGTTGTTAATTCAACTTCGAACCCCCCTGCCCATTTTTAATTGACACTTGTGCCACCGCCCTCTAACTTATTATATGTTTATTCGATGATTTCTTTTCGTTATGACTGGCATAACTCAATTTGTGCTTGGTTGATATATTAACAATACAACTCAATTTGGGAACGATCCCAACCCTTGGTTAGATTATATACTTATTGACGATTGTTGATGCTTAGTATTAGATGAAGTGTCTTTGATGACGTCAACAATCGAAATTATTCCTCTAGCGGTTAGTGGTGTTACTTGATAAATTTTAGTTGAATAGAAATTTTTTTTCTTGTTAGTTGTAGTATACTTACTCAATCTTTATTTTTTTCCCTCATTGAGTATGGAGGTGGAGCATGTTTGGTTCCAACAGTGATCAAATGTACTCTTCTCTTCTAAGAATGATGTTTCTTAGGGATGACATTTGTAGAGTGAGTAAATCCATGAGTTGTGGGTGAAATTTAAGGAAAATTTCCATTAGCACCCAACTCATGGAATCTGAGATAACGTGTGATTGGGCTGCTTCTATGAAAGTCTTGTCTCGGACAACAAATTGTAGCTCAGCTCTGTGATAACCTTGTCATACCCAACAAAGATACTAAGAAGAACCATATTCTGTCCACATTGTTGACCCGAGTGGATCTAGTAATCATGAAAATCAAGGAATTGGGAGCATTGAACAATGTCAAAGACCGGTATGCCACCCACCCACCCAATAAACATAGAAAGCCTCATGTGAATGAAGTTCGACAAAGATTAGAGATATGCTCACTTATTTATTGAAAATATGAAAGTCATGACAAGGTGTTGAATGAGATAAAAGAAAGTGTCTAGAGGGTAAACGAGATAACTTCTACCCAATTCATATGAGTAAAACTACTAGAGATACAAATGGGTCACGCGATGTCTCATCTCTACCTCGAAATATCAAGGTAAAGTGGGAAAGCCGTGCTAAGACTATAAATAAGGTACTTCTTGGGAGGCAACCTAAGGTCTGGTAGCTTTGTGTTAAATTTGGAATAATGTTGTGTTGATTGTACACATTAAATTGAGGAAAATAATTGAGAAACATCAGATTGGCAAGCAAATGTCTAGTCGGCCAATAGTTGAATAGGTTGGCGTGCCCGATTCAAATCACTATTTGGCTTAACACTATTACAACTAGGTTACTGTAAATCTCGGTGAGGTTAAGAAATCATTTGGCAAGCTGCCAACCACATAGATGAACTCAATCAAGACTGCGACCATAATTATTAAGGGTCTTGTAAAATTCAGCGACGTAAGAAGCCCCTAGGCGTGTTGCGTAGTGGATCGGCGAATAAGACTAGTGCCACCAAATCAGTGTGAACAACACACTTTTAAATGAAGAAGTGTTTTAAAGTTTCAAGCTTTTCACTATCACTCATTTGTAAAGTTCACAAACTTGCACCAACCTAGTATTTTCAATATTTTTGCATATCATTAGTATTTTTAGTTGATGGATTAGTTCTTGGATCTTGATCTCTTTGTTACCTAGCATTTCAACTTTGTCTTAAATCTACAATTAAGGTTAGTTTTCTTAAACCCCGCATTTACCTTTGTTATTTTGACTCCTATGAAAATAAATTTATTGTGTTGATGTGTGTTGGGCCTATGTGATTTAGTTAAGTTGTTAGGGTGCCTAAGTTATTTTGATAAGCTTGCTAGTATTGTTTAGTATATGGAATACCATATTCTATTATTTAAAATGAATTCGATATTTGTGGGGTGTGTCCGCATGTTCAGCCAGGATAATTCTGAGTAATCCAAGGTAATGTGTCATACAGGTCATGTTTTTATATTTGTAGTGCATGTTTTGATTTTCTTTTCTGTAATAGCAAAGTATATTTTAAATTATGGGTATAAAAAGGGCACGTTGGGGTGTTTGGCAAACTGGGCTGAGCTTTCTGAACCACTTGGCGGTTCGCCTAATGTTCTCATCTCACCTTTATATTAATTTTTATGTGATCTTTGATATTGTAACTTTTTTACGAGAAGCTTGAGGTTCTAAAAGCACTTGTAGACTCACTGAAAGCTCTCTTGATCACATTTTATATACACCCCTTGACCACTGATGCACTATAACTTTCACGCCGGACAAACCTTTGCTCGCCGAATGGAATTTTCCACCACTAACTTGTTATAATTTATGAGCCAATCTTTTTGGAGATCTTGCTCTAGCTCACCAAATAAGCTTGGTGACTCGCCTTATTGATCAGCATGTTTCCGTGCAACTACTTATCTGCACTCGTGAATGAATGTTTTCTAACTTTTTCTTGATAAATTGTAGGTATGGCTAGACTTAAAGTAGCTGGATTGAATATGCCACCCCATCATATAATACCGAAAAATTTTAGGAGATGTACCAGGGAACCAAAATCCCCCAAAACACCCATAGTTGTAGGTACAGACTTGTCATCCCAAGGAAATGAAAAGGGGATCAACATCAATGAGGATGCAGTTGCATCAAGGTCTAAACCATCAAAACTTCCCATAATTGGTGGGTAGGGCAAAGGTAAAGGTAATTCACCGATATCACCAGAGGTCATTTCAGATAGTAAAGGTATATATGATACCTGCCTCATTCCTTCCGAGAGTGAGGGTGAGCAACACGATCCTCAAATTCCAATTTTTGATGATGAAGAAATTGAAATGGAAAGAATGGCAGAGTTACGTTCCAAAAAGCTAAATGATTCGTCAAGGATAAGAAACCTCAACCTATTGTTTCTTATCCAGTTCTTGCGTAAGAATTAAACGTTGCACCTCCTGTACAGGGTCTCTCTCAAATCGATGAATGTATTAAAGACCAAGGGGTTGAGGACAATCGTGGAAGAGATATGAGTGTACGAGGATAGGATTATTGATAGCTACCCAGATTTAATGGATTATTTGAAATATCATGAATTCCAAATTTTAACAAAACCATTTGGTACATACAACCCAAATTGGGTAAAAAAATTCTATAGTTCTTCGATACTCTAGAGGAAAAAGAAAGCAACAACTTGCAAAGTAGTTGATTTTTGTAGTTGTCAAAGGCGGAAAAGTAAATTGTGATGAGTCTACTTTCAACACAATCTTGGGCTTGCCTACGCATAATAGTAATCACTGCCTTCACCTGATCAAGACAAAGAAGCTAGAAAATTTGAAGGAGTGGATAGCCCCACTAATCATTGATGATGCTTTGAAATAGTTAGAACAAGGGGACCAATTGAAAAATAAGATCATAATACAGCTCCAAGATTCTGGTTCGGCTTAATCAGTAGCACAATTATGTCATCCTAGAATGAGTCGATCAATTTCCTTGCAAAAGTTGTTTGCCTAGGTTGCATCATAGAATAGACCAAGATAAATATGTGACTCACTACTGCTCCAAAGATGCTCATGCGTGCTAGTGGCACTACACCTCACTTCTCTCCCCAAAATTGATCACTAAGATTCATAGACGAGCTTAGGTCCTCGATATTCCAAGAAGGATTTGGAAATAATGTCCATACCATCCACTGATATCTAGAAATCAAACTTGAGTACCTCAAATATCAAGTAGAATCAAAGGATAAGGAATCTCATGTGAATCTTTCCCTAGTTTTGAATACAGACTCCAACCTACAGAGGCGTCTTCGCCTACTCCTTCTGAAATTCTAGGTTCTTTGACTGTTGAACTTCCACCTATACCTACTACAGCTTCCCGGACTCTGACTACCAATGTTTCATTACTTTGGATGGGACATCTAGTATTTACTGCTAATTTCGGGCGGCTAGAATTAAGACATCCATTCCGGTCATTGTTCAGACTGTTGTAGCCAATGATGTGACATCCTTTACTACCACTATCTATACCCTTAACAATAGGATAATGGTGTGTCAGTATAGACAAAGGAGCTACTGAGGAGGTAATGTCTTTAAGTATGATGTTGCTAAGCTGAGAAGAGGTATCGACCATCTAAGGTCTACCGATATATCTATGGTCTTTGGTATAGGAGAGATCTCTAATGACCTAGTTGAGCCCATTTATCCAGAGTATGAGGAAGAGACTGATGAGGAGATAATGGATGTAACTGAAGAAGTTGTTGATGAGGGCCTTACTTAGAATGATGAGATTATGATAGACGCAGATGTGCGACTTTTCTAAGAGGACTTGATTAGACCAAGATTTGGACTCATTTAGGGATCTATTTTTATAGTTTAGTGTCCTCAAATGCATATTTTGTCTCTTTAGTAGAAAAAAACTTGAGTTTAAGGTATTTGGAAATTAGAGTCAAGGCCTGGACACTATATATCAAAAAGGAACAAAAGTAGCTAAAATAACAAAGAAATGATGATCTGAGGATCACCGAACCCATTCAGCATGTTGAAAAATGTCTCATCCTCGCCTTCTGTACCCGTAAGCTGAGCCCTAAATGAAAGGATCAAATATCCGGGGGAAAAAAGCAGTCTTCGTGTCGCCGAGTAGTTCTGCGAAGAATACATGTGTCTCCCAATGATTAAAAACACAAACATGTTGTAGGCTAGCACAAGAATACATGTGTCTTCCAACTTGATCGGTGATCCTGACATACTGTGTCGAGTGGTCCTTCGCAACACAAATTTTTTAAAATTATAAATTCTCATTAGTATTTTTAGCTTAGTATGAAACTTTTTAACGGTTGATCAAATTTTGAGAGCAGTTTTTAGTATTGAACAATAAGTTCATGTGTTCTATGTTTGAAAATGATTTTGAAGAACTTGAAGATTAAAAGCTTTTCAACTCCAAGAATGTGGGCTTGGGTCTCTTGGATTCTTCACTTTATGCTCGTATCAAGATTAAAATCTTCAAACCCATTTCAATGCAAACTCATTTTGGTATCATTTTTTTGGTTTTGTTTATGTCTAGCCAAAACTCCAATTCTTGGGGTGTGATTTTGTGAATATGGGTTAGAGTATCTCTTGGGTATTGCTTGTTGATAATTTATTTGTTGTTTATATGTGATTTATCTTAGAAGTTGTGTATGAAATTATTTGGTTTTAGTTGAAAATACAATTTCACCTCCATGTTTTTTCTCGCTCAAGAGCAAGTTGTAAAACTGAGACTTCTAAATTGATAGCCAGTGGTATAACGTCGACATGTGGTTCAGGTAGAGAAAGTGAACTATAGTGCTATACCAAACACTCAGCTCGAGAGAGAATGAGTGGGCTAAGGTGGAGGTTGTGCTTAATGCATTAAATGGGTGTCGGAGCGGAACCTATTTGATTCGAGGTAAACTGCTCAAGAAAAAATTCACCCACACCATAGTCTAGCCTAGTCAAAAAGGTTCAGAAAATTTATCGTCAAAAGCATGTACCCGAATAGTTTAGTTTATAATGTATTCCTATCACATCCCAAGAATCTCGTTTCCCATTAGTCTCTCTTATTGTTTTACCATTTTTAGCTATAAATTTTGATTTCTAAACCCCCCATTGTTTTGTGATTCTTGCATCACCCTTTAGATTTAATATGTTTGTATTTGATAATATTTTTAGCTATGACTAATTACAACTAAATTTTATTTTTTTATTAATTCTCAAAATCACTCCTTGTGGAAACGACCCCAATTCTTTGTTGGCTCACTATGCTATTGTCATAGATATTTGCATTGAAATTTGTGTCTTTGACGACATCACAGATCAATATCTAATAGAGCTGGTCCTTCTGCGGAAACTTTGGGTACTAAAGACCAAGTCCAGATGATGTCGGGCATTAGTGCTCATATTAAAAGTGTGGTACTACGAACTAAGACCCCGAAAGATGGAGCGACTGCTTAGACAGGATCCCCCTCTTTACGTCCCTATTTGTCTTATATTCTTAATATGTTTACATACTTTCTATCTCATTTGCATTCGGCGACAAATACTTTTTATTTGTGGTAAGTTGACACTAACCTTTTATGTGCTATCTGTAACTCGTGTATTTTGTTGATACATTTGGGTAGTTCTTTTTAAATATGTATTTCATACTTCTTTTGGATATGTTTGAGCTTGTGGTTACTTATGTTTTTTTTTATGCAAATATTTTGACCCATCAAAAAAGTTCTTTTTTCCGCTACCATTTGCATGTACATGACTATGATTGTTCTTAGGTAAATTTAAATCTTAGTTGGATCAATACCTATGACTTGGATAATGCTTGCAATTGAATGAACATGAACATGAGGCTACAATGAGGCTGCATCTCGTTGAGGTTAGCCAATTATCAAATTGAGCTTCTTGCAATGAACATTGCAAACTTTCTAAAGTATATACTCTTGATTGACTTTAGTGGCAATGCCTTGTTTGATGAGCTTACAGTGAACCATGAATGATGACGCCTAGAATTTGCCCTTTTAGTCCCGTTGACTAAGTGATGTGAACTCATGATATGATTATAGGCACCGTTGAAGAAGTGTGAACCAATTTGACATATACCTCTTTTGTGGCTTACCTTGTGAGTGTGTGAACCTCTTCTTAACACCCATTGAGTCTTACCTTTCTTTGGAAGAAACTTGATGAAAACATGACCTCTTTTAATCCTCTACCTATAATCCTCCTTATTTTTAGTTGAGTGAATAGCCAATGTAGGCCAAAAGCCTAAGTTCAGGTGTGGTTATAAGAGGAGGCAAGTCAAATATTGCAAAAAATATTCTCCCTTAACCCATGGTGTTGAGAAAAATGGAACCCCTCCATACAAACAAAAGTAAGAATGAGAAAAAGAGAAAGTCGTGGAATAAATTTATGAAGATACAAAAAGAAATGGGGTTTTTCAAACAATCCATGGAAAGTGGATAATGGGATTATTTATGAGCACAAAGAAAATTATGAAATAAGGAGAAAGGAAGTTTTATGAGCACCGCATGTCATGAGGATAAAAGTAGTTGAGCCAAAATGGTCGTACTTGTACACTCAGCCTATTACAAGCTCTAACAATAACTTTTTTATCTTGAGCGATCTGAAACAGAAGTTGATTTGAAAATACAAACAAACCTATGGGTTAATTCATGCATTGTGTTCATCTTTGTGATTGTGAGCATTGAAATTTATTTTGGAACTTTAATTTGTGAATCATTGTGTGTCAATATGGAATCATTCTTTATATGAGGGTATTTTATCACCTATGTTGAACTTGAACTTGCATTTGAAGCAAGTATTGTGCACTTGAAAATTTTTGATAATGGTGTGTCACAACTTGAGACTTTGAGTGCATATTTGATCCTTGCATGACTAAGTTGAGTTTTTTTTTTTTTGCAGTCATGATTGAGTCTTGTATAGGACTTTTTGGGATGTCCTTTTTGAACTGTTGAACTTGAGTTTTACTTGAGGACAAGCAAAAGTTGAAGTTGGGGGTGTTTATCAGTCCAGTATTTGGACTCATTTAGGGTTATATTCTCATAGGTTTAGTGTACTCAAATGCATTATTTTGTCTCTAAAACTGATAAAATACCTTAAGTTTCAGGTATTTAGACTTGGATACAAAGGCATGGACATAATCGAGAAAAAAAGAACAAACATAGCTTAAAGAACAAACAAATGAAGATTTGTGAATTTCCGAACCTGTTTGGCGTGTCGCCAAAAGGTCTCATCCTCGCCTTTTTTCAAGTGAGTTGATCCCATAAGGAAAGGATCAAATAGGATGTAAAGATGAGTAGTCGGCATGTCGCCGAGCATTTCTATGAAGTTGTGCTATGATGCCTAATTATCCCAAAAGTTAAGATGATGTAGTCTAACATAAGACAGTGATAAATATACCAAAGAATGGATACCCGGGTTTATCGTTGATCTGTACTAACTACGCCGAGTGGTCCTTCGCAGCACAACTTTTTGGAAACTATAAGTACCTGTTAATTTTTTTATCTTACTATCAAATTTCATAGTTTAGAACAGAAATTTTAAGACTTAGCTTCTATATTGAGTTTTTGAGAGCTTTTGGGAAACTGTGCTCTTGAACCTTGGATACTTGAAGATTCTCACCTTGAAGAAATTTGAAATGGGTTTTGAAATTCTTCCTCCTGGACTCGACTAAAGTGAAAATAAATCATACTGTGTTGATGTTATCTATATTTGGTATCATTTTCTTCCTTTTTTTCTCTGTCTAAATAAAACCTCAATTTTTGGGGTGTGATTTGTGAATATGGGGTAATCAATTGTTGGGTGTTGCTTATTGTTCGTATAATCATTAATTAAATATGATTTCATTTAGTTGTTTTGTTTAAATTAAATGAGGTTGTAGTTGCAAATACGATTTCACCTTAATGTTTTTTTGCTTTCTCGAGAGACAATGAATCCTAGTACCTTTCCCACACTTTCATCTCGAGAGAGTGATTGGCCTAAGCGGAGGTTGTGCTTAAAGGAAGCAACTCGATATTCGAGAAAAACCGAGTTTATTTGGGGTAAGTTGCTTGAGAAAGAATTCACCCCACTAAAGTCTAGCTGAGTTACATATATTAAGCGATGTACTATCAATAGCAATTATCCTAAAATGTCATTTATCTCATATTTTTGTCACATCCCAAGAATCGTGTTTCCCCATTAGTTCCTCTTATTGTTTTTACTGTTTTAGTTGTTAATTTAACTACCAAACCCCCATTGTTAATTGACAGTTGTGTCACCCTCTCTATTATATTATTTTTTATTCGATAGTTTGTTGTAGCTATGACTAGCATAACTTAATTTATGTTTGTCTTAAATATTTTTAATACCACTCCCTCTGGGAACGATCCCAACCCTTGGTTCGGTTATATATTGATTGACGACCATCGACGCTTAGTATTAGATAATGTTTGTTTAATGTTGTCAACAATCAATAAGTCATTAACATAGGTCTTACAACACCCAAGCATTTCTTTATCAAAAGACGACTTGAAACAACACAAATGAAAACAAAGAAATTATTCATAGTTTAGATAGAAACAAGTAAACTAGAAATACTAAACTAATGCAATATGCTTTAATTGTACCCCGGTAGTGGAGTCATTTCCTAAAACGCTTAGACCACTCTCTTAAACTAGTCCAAAGAGTGAGCAATCGTTGTAAATAAAAATGCCCAACTATGAGTCAGGGTTGAATCCCACCGAGAATAATTTTTTAAAAATTGAAAAGATGAAGGATAACTAGATACTAATTTGAATCAATTTATGCAATTTACAAAATTATCAAATAGAAGACAATTTTTCTAACTACACTGCTAACAGGTGTCAAGGCGCTATCAAGCAAAGGTTGTATGGCAAAAGAAAAAATTTAAGATTTAATCAAAACTCGTGGATTCATTGTAGTCCAATCCAAGATTATTCAATAATAGATATGCTGGATCATCATAATTCAATCATGCATTCCTTTTCAAAGGGTTATATCCTTTCGATCTCAATCACGCCAACACAAAAAAAACCATAGCCTTAATCTGAACCTCTATTTCTAAAATGATTATCATTCAGCCAAGTAAACAAAAATTATCTCCTTTCGGTCTCAAATATACGAAGGAAAGTCAACCACGATCATCAACCTAATTAACCACTTCACATATTCAATTTTCAACCATCTCACGAATATCATAATCTATGATTGAGCATGCACTCCAAATCATAAATTAAAATATGAAATCTAGACTGAATCTACTTTATGAAACCAAACATAAAACAAGGCATTACAAAATTAATAGAGCAATAAATAAAATACCCAAATAGTTTTATCTACTTCTAGAACAAAAGTTCCATTTTCATGCACAGAATTTGACCCGCGGTTCTAGAAATTAAGATCAAGGAAGTAAAGAAGGTAAAATAGATTTGCAAATATAGAACACAATATCGAAATTTACAATTGTAATGTGAGGCAACCTGCCTTCATTGTCTCAACCACAAATCAAGAACAATATAAAATCTAAAGTTTATATGAGTTTTTCTCTCTCCCGAAATATTCTCTCTAAGAATTCATGAATTATAAAATAATAATCCCCTCTGTCCCTATTTTTAGAATTTGGGTACCTTGATTGAGAATTTTTGAATTTTTCCATGTTTGGATAGGTGATACCTGCAAAAGCTGTCGGGAGTTTACAATAGGAAATCTCACAAAAGAGAACATCCTATCACTTAAGAAAACTCCACCCTTCTTGATCCATTCGTAAAAGTAAAACCTGGATCATCGCTTAAGAGATCAGTTGACTTCGGTTGATTGTTCACAAAAGCAAACACCACCTCATTGGTGCAACATCTAGGCTCAATTTGTAGTAGGTTCAGCTTCTTTTTCAATTTGGTACATAAATTTTTCCTCCAAGAACAAAAAACCTGAAATTAACGTGATTAAAAGGGTAATTAGCCCCTTTCTCTATTTTAGTACTACAAAGTTATAAGAGAAGAGCCTAAAATGAGTGCGAAGTCACCACTCATCACCAGCTAATTTAGTTAGTCTAAGACTGTTTAATTTCAAGCTCTGGTGAACTACTTATTTTTGGAAGAGGACCCTATATTCTTCTATTTCATTTACTATTATTTTAGATATTCAAACTGTTTTATTGTGTTGAACATTTATAATTCGTCTAGAAGTTTTTCACTAATTACACAAGATTTTGTGTATTCTTGATATCTTTCAAACTTGATATATGTTTTCGTGCAATCTTGATATCAGAATTATTTGTAACACATCAGTTTTAGGAAGATCTAAATCTAGAAAGAATTATACTGGAAAAAGTCGATTTTAGAATAGTGCAAGTTATTCCTAAATTATGAGTTTGAGATCAAATTCAAAAATGAGCATAACTTTCATCACCTGATGAGTTAGGTGGAGCATTAGAAATCAAATCGAAGGTCGTTAATTCCTCTTTCCAATGACGCCTAATTTGCTAAATCTCGAGTTCATATGAGGGAGATATTCCTATTAAAGTCAAGTGTGTTTATTTAAGGAAATTCGTCCGAATTAAGGAGGGGTATTTATGTATTTTCCTTACCTTACTAGGACTACACGTTTTTTTACTCAATTACTGGTAATATCTGATTTAAATTAGTTTTAACCCAAGTCTAAACCGTTCAAGAAAAGTATGGCAAAGTTCCAAAGGAGAATTCAAGAAATTCTTCAAGATTTCGAGAAAATCGCCAAGAACATAGATCTTTCGAGGTATGTAGTTTTCATGCTAATAAGTTTGTTAACCCTCACTCCAATCATGCATTCCCAATTTTGAATCCATCCATTTGAAGTGGATATATTGAATACTTGATAGAGATTCTTGAGGTTTTGTGCTTCATTTTTTGGTAATGTGGTTGTGTTGAGCTCTTGAGGTGAGGATCGTGAGAATGAGTATTGTTCTTGAGGGACCTAAGACATTTGAATGTGTAAGAATCTTCAAGGTATGAGCTAATGTTTGTAGATAAGGGGATTCATGTATGTAGTTATAACAAAAATACAAGTCTTTCATTATAATTCTATGTTCTTGCTAGTATGTTTTATTAAGATGAGTAATAGGGTGTTGAGAGTTTGAAAGGACTTGTTTGGGTTGTTAAACGTCCTATTGAAGGGCTTCACTTATAGTTTCTTTTAAATTATGACGTAAAAAGTCATGGGTTCGTGGTTAAAAGATAGGAATGGTTAAATAGTTAGAGAAAAACACAAGAGTCTGGCATATTGAATAGTTCATGGTATTTGGACTCTCTTGATAAGAACTATAAAGAGTGAAGGAATAAGACACCTCATCTAAACTCTAGTTAGGAGTTAAAAGGTGTACTAATTTCACCTTTGTGTTAAGATATGAATATGATATGTGAACGCGTTTTGCACTGAGTTACTAAAGGTTTAACAGTGACTTTTTCTATGATTGGGTCTTACTACTGCTGAGAAACAATGATGTGTGAAAGATTTTTCATTCCTATGTTTGTTTTGATTGTTGAAATATTGTATATTACTTATGTTGGAATCATAGTTTGGACCTACAGTTATACATAATTTTTAAGGAATTTGACGGAGTTGAAGCTACTATATTGATGGACTACAAAGATTGTGGGGATGAAATACGTAGACCCTTGATGGTAATAGGGGTTACGCTCTCAGGGTATACAACATTATTTTGATGTCTATGAATTTCTTTATGTTTGTCCATGATGTATATGATGGTTTGGATAGTACTAGAAACTCGGTATGTGAAACATTGTGTGGAGGTAATGTTGAGTGTTATTCCATAAATCTATATGAATTGGGAAAAAACTATCATGCATGATATTCATTCTATTGGAGTTAGATATAACTTGTATCTCCCGTGGAATGCTTTCATAAAAAAGGAGAAACCCATAGTTCAAAATTTCTAGAGGCGGCAGGTCTTTGCTAAGGATATTTTTATACAAAATTTCTAGAGGCGGCAAAGTCTTTGCTAAGGAGATTTTCATACAACTAGATATTCTACTGGAAGGTAAATGGATGGTGTAGTTATGATGTGTTGTAAGTAGTAAAAACATTGGGTTCAATGGAGTACTAAGATGAGTATGTGGGGTTTGATAACTTGAGTATGACCTAATAAAGCATCAGAATTTTCTAAACTTTGTAATTTAACTATTCTCAAAAATCAAAAAAGCATTCTCAAAAATCAAAAAGAAAAACAAGTAGTTTATGTTATCTTTTTTTAATGATGGTTTCTGGACTAGCATGCTCACTTCACTAGATACCTGCTACGTACCTCCCACAGACCTATCAAGGAAGATTTAGGAAAATGAGACAAATCATTTGTTCCTCTTCCCCAATTTATGTAACAAAATCATGTTTCCTCTGTCCAAATTTATGCAACACTGTTTCATTTTATTCCGCCACAAAAATCATGACCCATTTTTATATTTAGTATACTCTTTATTTCATATTAAGTGAATTGTTGAAACTTTTTTTCATAATTACAAATAAGTGAATTATTCCAAGTTCAAAAAAAATCTTGGGACTTTTTTTTAATATTTATGCTTGATGTAATGAGGTTATTAACTACTTTACATATTAATTATTATAGTAAAACAGTTTAGGAATAATCATGGAAAGTAGCCTTTAATTTATGTCCTTAAATATTTTTCTAAAGGGACATGCCAAACACTAACAATTCACTTAATATGGAAAAAATAAAGTAACAGTTTAACTTCAAACTTCACATTTAACTCTTAATGAAATGATTTAGAACCATATTAATTTCTATTACTTATTTTAGACTATAATTCAAAAGTCTTTCTTATTTCTCTTAAACACTATGCCTAGTCAAATACTTTCACATAACTGGGAACACAGGGAGTAATGGTTTACATGTATCTTATAAACTCACTAAATCATTTTTATGAGAAAAAGAATGTCAGTGTAATCTTCTTATTTTATAGTCTTTCATCAGCAAATATTTACATAAAATGTAGAAAATCAGTACAAAATCGAAAAAAGAATCATAAACTTTAAATATAATAAAGCTATTCATCCTTGGATCTCCTAACAAGTTTTGAAACATATCCATGCACCCTACACTTGAGTGTATAAACCAAAAATACTTCTGCAACAGAACAAATGGAAGAGAGTTTTGAGCTTATCCATAGTGATACCTACTTACTTGCAGAAAAGGTGAAGAAACCCTTCCTTGAAAGCCACAGAATTTTCATTGCTATCATATGTACATGATTAATGCACTGGCCACATGGAGGAGTCTTGGATATAGAGAGGATTACTTACATATGTCAACATCAATGTAAATAGGAGCAAAATAACTCCCATAGACGAACCATAAGGATGTGAAAGAAGAAGAACAGTGAAACTCAATCTGATCTATTTCGTTGCAACTGTACACATATTTATACAAGGAGAGAAAGAAAATATCTACCTTGAAACTATCTAATAGTTGTCAATGTGATGGAATCTACAACTAAAATAACTAACAAAATAACCAACTTGTCTAACTAATTAAATAAGAATTAATTAACTAATAACATTAATTCAGCTAGTCTCATTTAAATACCACCCTTCAAGTTAGAGGAATGGAAATCACTAATAACTTGTGTAGTGTAGCTGAATGCTTAATCCTATTCAGTGTATTGGTCAATGTCTTCCCGTTGATCATTCGATCCTATGTGATATAGTGAAATTATAACAACCTGAACTGTCATTAATTAGGAAGAGACAAAAATCCAGAAAATCTAGGCCACTGACCCACAAGGGTGGGATAAGTGCCGCTAGGACACCACCACTAGGGCAGGATAAGTTTGTATTAGAGCAGAAATAACGAGGCAGAACGTAGTTACAAGAAATCCTATTTTCTCTATCTTCCTAAATTACCTATATAAGTCATAGAATACCCTAGAAACCACAGAAATGTTGATCTAACATTGGGAATGGAGGAGAGGGAGGCTTCTAGAGTGGCAATGGGAAATATTGTGAATTCTTGAAAAAATCTACCATCACAAACTTGGAAAACTCAAATCAAAGTCAAAAATCCATAAAACCATTTGGTGCCCAGGTAGTCTAGTTTTTTTACAATTGAGTAGTCATAAATTGTGCTTACTACGTGATATATGTAAATCAATGATGGGTTGTGGATAAAACTCCGTACACAAAGTAAATTACATGAATAAATCTTTTAAAACACAAGTATGTGAGTCTATGTATGGTGAGGAGGAATTGATGTGTTGTTAGAGAAACCTATAATTTCTAACATGGCAAGAATGGGGTCAAGGATTAGAACACAAGATCAAGAGTTGAACTACAATTATGAATATATGTTATGTCCGAAAATTGAGGTAATTAAATTTAGGAATTATGATGAACTACGGTGAAGTGTGATCACTTATGACTTATGTGACATGGATGAAGGAGGGATTCATGGGTGATGATGTGTTTTGTGCATGTTCTTTTTTCATTGTGATACTTGTAAATGTATGAATGTTTCAATATTAATCATGTTATAAATGATATATATGAATGATGTTTTCTATGAAATTAAGATGTGAATGTATGATCTTGATGATATACTTCTGATTGTGCTTGTGGAGTGTGTTTAGGATCAATTTCCATGTTCCGGCATAACTAACTTGAATTGGATTGCCACGTTCTGGCATAATATGAGATCGGATTTCCATGTTCTGACATAATATTGGATTGGTTGCCACCTTACGACATAAGTAACTTGGTCGGATTGCCACATTCCTGCATACTAAGAATTTGGCTTTGGTTCCTGTGAGAGGACCAATACTTGTGATAAATGTGAGTTAATCATTGTTGTATACTTGTTGAAAATATGGTATGTTCTTGATATATGCGTAGGAAACATAATGTCGTATTAGTGATGTAAGTTTCACTTAGTGGGCAGTTGAATTGGCGGTAGTTGTATCATGTATTTCTACGTGGTTAAGAATGGTCAATCTATGATTAAAAATGTGGGTAGAGGGTTAGTGATTAGGGTTCTAATGTATACTAGGGTGATTACAAGAGAGAGTTAAGGTGGAGAAGCAAGTGTTTCAATTCATAATCTTACTAGTTTTCTTATCTTATGTAGTGGGCATCGAATTGAGAGATGATTCCTACCAGTCCATTTGTTTATACTAATACTACTCTTTCTGTGTCTTTGGACATATTATTGATGCCGGATTGGTGACGCTTCATTACCCGTGAATGAAGAAATTCTCCCAGCAACTTCCATTCTTCTTCCCGCATTTTGGAAGTTGTCTCTTTTAATAATATTGTATAGTTGTACTCTTAGTAATTCTTGTAACCATTTAGACTATATCGATGGGAGTTGTTTAGAAGACTTTACAAGTTTTAAATTAATAATGTGTTCAAGGTCTATTTATAAAATCATAGAGTACAGTTTTTCACATCTATAAAAATTTTCACATGTTTTGCTTTCAGGAATTGAGGGTTATCCTTCTAAGGTGTGAGAGTGGGTGCTCGCACGACTCGGTGGGTTGGGTCTTGACAAATTGGTATTAGATCCTAGTTTATTGGTCTCCTCGTACAAGAGCAAAGTGTGCTCGTACAAGAGCAAAGTGTGGACTAGATTCCTATGGATTTGTGTGTTGACGTCCACATTTAATCTGCAATAGGCTAAGAAGCATTCTAGGAATTGTTTCACTTATTCCCTCATTCCTTGCAAAGTGTCGCTTATGATATGAATTGATTCCAATTGGTATCTCAACCAAGAAAATTGAACGTCGTAATCACAATGGAGGAGCGACAAGCAAGGAAATTGGAACTGGGAAGGTTCCAATAAGTATCTGGCCTTAGGGGCAATGTAAATACGTGGATGATCGGTATATGTCATCCATGAACGAGGTAACCAATCAAGAATTCTCACTTTCTATTAATTATACTTGGAATATGTTGATGTGTGACTTTTTTGTTGAATAAATTATGCATATGTTTTTCTTGTTATATGGAATAACGAAACATGTGGAAGTATTCTTTGGTTTTATGATTTTACTAAGAAGGTTAGGATTTTTTTGTTGTTGCATGTGATAGGATTAAGGATACAATAAGGCATGTTTGGACTTCTGTGAGTAATTTTTTACAGAACCATTAATATATATAGTCATTCAGCTCTCCACATTGCTCGAAATCATGTATTCCATGAAAGGATCAATCATATCGAAGTTGACTGTCATTATGTAAGAAATTTACTACAAGCAGGACTTATTTCAATACATCACATAGGATCCAATGATCCACTTCTCTCCTTGTATAAATACGCGTATATTTGCAACGAAATAGATCGGATTGATATTTCTAATTTCACTATTCTTCTTCACTCGCATCCTTATGGTTTGTGTATAAGAGAGTCATTTCGAGCCTCTTTGCATTGGTGTTGACATATGAGTAATCATCCCTATATCCAAGCCTCCTCCATGCGGCCAATGCATTAATCATGTATATACAACCATAATGAAAATGTTGTGACTTTTCCAGGAAGGATTTGTACACCTTTTTTCAAAACTTTGTGCCATTTGTTTTGTTGACGAAGTATTTTTTCTGCTATACACTCAAGTGTAGGGTGCATCGATAGGTTTTCAAACTTCTCAGGAGATCCAAGGATGGATAACTTTAGGATATTAAACGTTTCTGATTCTACTTTCAATGATGATGATACTGATTTCCAATATTTTGTCCAAATGATTGTTGATCAAAGATTATAATATAATAATACCCTGGCATTCTTCTTCTTATAAAAATGATGTATTGACTTTATAACATAAATACAAACCTTTAATCCATGTATTCGAATAAGTGAAGGTGTTTGACTAAGCATAGTGTTTAAGAGAAAAAAGAAAGACTTTTGAATTTGTAGTCTAAACTAAGTCATAGAAAGTAATGTGGTTCTAATTCATCTCATTAAGATTTAAATGAGAAGTTTGAATTTAAGTTGTTACTCACTCTAGTCCATATTAAGTGAATTGTTGGGGTTTGGCATGCCCCTTCAGAAAAATATTGGCAAAATGGTCTGGTGGATCCTTACAGTTGACTCGAATTGTAAATTTGACCCTTTTACTCTCCAAAGTTTTAACTAGACACTTCAACTCAAAAAAATAGAAATTTTAAACCCTTATGTCAGCAGGTGTTCCTCACTCGATCTTATATGAATGACACATCATATCCACATCAAAAAAAACTCCACATCATATCCATCTCATTGATTTAATGGTCATAATGCTATTTTTATATATTTATTATGTTAAACAAATAATTACTTTTAAAAAATATTTATCACTTTGTTCTCAAGAACCCTAACCCAAAAGAAAGTCCATTGACATTTTGCAGCCCTATCTTAGCTTACAATTTGATCAAAACTGATATTAACATCAACAGAAGAAAGCACTCAAACAATAATACTCCTAATACTAAACTTGACACCAAAAAATCTTGAAGTTAAAAGAAAAATCAAGAAATATGAAATTTTCAAAGTTATATGTACAATTTAAAAGAGCAATGAAAGTTTATTTTTTTAGAAGTTTTACTTCTAAAAAGATAAAAAAAAGTAGTAGGAGTAAAATTCCTTCTTCAATTTCGATTTGAGGTTTCAATTTGGAGAAGGTTTTTTTCTTTTGTTTACAATTATTTTTGTTTTGGATATTTGATAAATGCATAATTTTCATTTGAAAGGTGAGGGAAAGTAAGTTTGCAAGAAAAACTAATCGATAATAAAGAGGATAGGGATATAACAAGTGAGAGATCTACTATTTTCAATAAAGGTGGGTGGTTTGGTTTGAAAATGAAAGGGATTTCTTTCTCTTTTTTGCCTTTATTTAAGGTAGGCAAAAAAATTACTTGTTCTTTTTTTTAAATCAATTCACGCAATTTTTTCCAACGCAACAAAATTAATGTCACCGAATGTTGGTCAATGGTCAAAGGGGTTTAAAAATTTTATTTTGTTTGAGTTTAATCACATTTGGAGAGTGAATAGTAAAATGGCATTGAGGAGGTTACAGAACAAGAAAAATACCAGAGAAGGAGTGCAATAACCTCGTCGCGAGACTTCCGACAGTTGTATTAGCTCCTTGATGGGCTCAACATGTCAAAGTTATGGGATGAAGGTTGGAGGTCATTGAATTAGGAAGTTATAAATAAGATGATATTTATTCAAAAAAAAAAAGTTAGGCTATCACCTGATTTGAAGCTTTGATTAAAGCACCTTGCTGGAAAAGTCTCTGATTTGGATGATTTCCTCATGTTGGTGAGACGAGGCAACATTCGAGATGAAATACACCACAAAGTCGATGTACTGCTGGAGTGATTTAAAATCACTGAAAATGCTTGACGAAATAGGCACGTTGATTGAAGATGTCGCTCTATGATCCACTTTCCTCTTTCCTCTTCCCCCTATTCTATTTTGTTTCTGTTTTGTTTCTTAGAAAAAGACCAATTAGGTCTTGGATTGGGTTCCTCTTTTGGGCCTGGTTTCATGTTATGTGGTCATTCAATAAAAAGGGCTTGCAAATCATTAAATTTTAATCAAAAAGTGTGCAGTTGAAACTTTGTGAAGTAGAAGGGTCTAGTTTACAATTCGTGTCAAGTATAGGGCTCCACTAGACCTTTTTGCCAAAAAATATTTTAGGACATAAATTAAAGTAACAAATTGATATTAACATCAATAGAAGAAAACACTCCAACCATTCTACTCTTAATAATAAAATTGACACCAAAAAAAACTTCAAATTGAATGAAAAATTAAGAAATAAGAAAATTTTAAAGTTTTGTCTACAATTTTACAGAGAGATGAAAATTTGTGTGTGACTTTTTTTTTTAAGTTTTGCTTCTAAGAGATAAAAAAGATGTAGGTAGTATCAGAAAAAATCTTTCTTCAATTTTGATTTGAGGTTTCAATTTGGAGAATATTTTTTCATCTGTTTACAATTTTTGTTATGAAATTTGACAAGCGTGCAATTTTTACTTGAAAAGTAAGGGAAAGTAAGATTGCAAGAGAAAAATAATCGATATTAAAGAGGATAGGGTTATAGAAGGTGAGAGATCTTCTATTTTCCAAAAAGATTGTGAGGTCATTGTATTAGGAAGTTCTAAACAAGAAGATATTTATTCAAATAAAGTGGATATCACCTGATTAGTTTCGATTAAAGTACCCTGCTCGAGAGGTCTCCTATTGGGATGATTTCATGATGTTGGTAAGACTAGGCTATGTTCGAGATGGAATACACCCCAAAATTGATTACTACTGGAGTGATTTCAAATAGCTGGAGAATCTTGACGGAATGGGCACGGTGATTGAAGATGTTTCTTTGATCCACTTTCCTCTTACCTTTCCTCTTTCCTCTTTCCCCTTTCCTGTTTTGTTTCGTTTTTTGTTTCCTAAAGAAGAACAATTAGGCATTGAATCACGTTTCTCTTTGGGCCTGGTTTTCATGTAATGTGGTGTATTTGATAAAAAGGGCTTGCTCATCTTTAAATTAAAAAAAAAAGTGTCGAGTTGAAAATTTGTGAAGTAGAAGGGTCAAGTTTACAATTCAAGTTAAGTATAGGGGTCAACCAGACCTTTTTGCCAAATATATTAAGGAAATAAATTAAAGGCTACTTTCCACTATTAAAATTTAATTAAAATTGATAACATCAATAGATGAAAACGTTCAATCCATACTAGTCTTAATACTAAACTTGACACCAAAAAAATCTAGAAATTGAAAGAAAAATCAAGAAATATGAAATTTTCAAAATTGTATCTACAATTTAAAAGAGAGATGAAAATTTATTATTTTTTAGAAGTTTTACTTCTAAAGAGATAAAAAGAAGAAAGTAGTAGCAGCAAAAATCCTTCTTCCATTTTGATTTAGGCTTTCAATTTAGAGGAGTTTTTTTTCTTTCATTTATAATTATTTTTATTTTAATTTGAATTTTTTATAAATATGTGATTTTCATTTGAAAAGGGAGGGAAAGTAAGATTTCAAGAAAACATAATTGCCAATAGAGAGGATATAGATCTAGCAGGTGAGAGATCTACTAATTTGAAAAAAGGTGGGTGGGTAAGTTTGAAGAAGAAAGAGATTTGTTTTTTTTTTTCTTTTCTCAAGGTAGGTAAAAGAAATTACGTTTTTAAAATTTTTTTTACTTTTTTCATCAATTAACGCGCATTTATCAACTAAGATAAATTAATTTCAACCTAAGGTTGGTCAATGGTCAAAGGGGCTTTAAATTTTTATTTTGTTTGAGTTTAATCACATTCGTTGAGACAATGGTAAAATGACAATGAAGAGGTTACAGAACAAGAAAAATACCTAAGAAGGAGTGCAATAACATTATTGTGAGGCCTTCGACAGTGGTATTAGCTCCTTGATGGGATCAACCTGTTAAAGGTACGGGATAAAGGGTGCGAGGTCATTAAAATAGGATGTGCTAAACAAGATGAAATCTTTCAAAGGAAGTGGGGCTATCACCTTATTTGAAGCTTTGATTAAAGTATCCTGCTGGAGAAGTATCCAATTCAGATAATTTCATCATGTTGGTGAGGCCAGACGACGTTCGAGATGAAATACACCTCAAAGTCGATATACTGCTGGCGTGATTTCAAATCACTAGAGAATGCTTGACAAAATGGGCACGGTGATTGAAGATGCTGCTTCGATCTACTTTCCACTTTCCTCTTTCCCCTTTCCTCTTTCCTATTTCTTTTTATGTTTTTTGTTTCCTAAAGAAGACCAATTAGGTGTTGGATCGAGTTCCTCTTTGGGCCTAGTTTTCATGTAATATGATCCATTCAATTAAAAGGACATGCCGTCTTTAAATTTAAAAAAAAAAGTGTCCAATTAAACTTTGCGAAATAGAAGGGTCTAATCGAGTCAAATATAGGGATCCACAATCCTTTTTGCAAAAAATATTTAAGGACATCAGTTGTCACACCCCTTTTTCGCGCAGCGGCGTAAGGGTTTTTCCAATTTAAGTGACGGGAATTAATTAGGGGTTATTTAAATTTTTTTCAGAGTCACCACTTGAATTGAGTTATGGTGGTTCCAAGTCACCATTTTTGTTTAACACCCCCTAATCAAAAGGAAATGACTCTTTGTTTGGTCTGCGAACGTGTTCGGGTAAGGAATTATGTTGACCGAGGGGAAGGTATTAGGCATCCCTCAAGTCCCGTTCTAGCACGGTCTCTTTATAGACTTTTATGACTTAAACTAATTATTTAAAAAATCTATGGTTAAAGCAAATGTATTTACCCTCATTGTTTAATTTATTTAAATATATTAAAAACTACCTTATTTTATTAATCTATGCCCTTTAATTAAAATATATATACGCATAAAAATTAA